>WUAM01000137.1:1291274-1407982 GCA_024336885.1 Actenoides hombroni
CCCGAGCCGTCGGGTTGACCGGGGCGAGAAGACGACGGCGACGTCGGCACAGCCCCGAGTCGACCGCCCGGCGCCGTCTCGCTCCCGCCGGCGCCGGCGCCGCCGGGAACGCGCCCATCGTTGCGGCGACTGCGGGAAGAGCTTCGTTTGGGCGTCTCACCTGAGCCGGCACCGGCGGGTCCACACCGGCGAGAGGCCCTTTCCCTGCGGGACCTGCGGCGAGAGCTTCACCCAAAAAGCTCATCTCCTCCAACACCGCAAGACCCACTCGCCCGACCGGCCCTACAAGTGCGGCGACTGCGGCAAACGCTTCGGCGCCGTCCCCCAGTTCCTCGCCCACTGCCGAGGCCACGCCGCCCGCAAGAGCTTCGCCTGCGGCGAGTGCGGCAAAGGCTTCTCCTGGGCGTCCCACCTGGAGCGGCCCCGCAGGGCCCACACCGGCGAGAAGCCCTACGAGTGTCCCGAGTGCGGCGAGGCCTTCCACGCTGGGGGTGCAGAAAGTGTGGGGAGCAGCGGCCAGGACAGGTGGACGAGGGATTCCATCCCACGTGCGGCATGCTCAGTGTAAAGCTGAGGGGTCACCAGAGTCAAGCTCTCGGATTCTTCCTCTTCTGCTTCACCGGCCAGCACCCGAGGGGGACTCTGTCCCTTCTGCCGTCGATGCTCCTCTGTGTGCTCCTGAATCCAACACCAGCATCCAGCCCCTGCACCCGGTTCCTGTCTGCCACCGGGCCCAGTCTGGGACTTCCCAGTGCCTGCTCCACAGCACCAGTGGTGACTGGGATGTAGTTACCATCGGGGGGTTGGGTTCCATACTGGGTTTGTGCCTATTTGTGTATATTCCATTTTGTCATTGTTATTTTCATTGAAGCTGTTCCCGTTTCCTTTTCTAATCGCCAAGTCTCTCTCCCTCATTCCCTTTCTCTTCCCCTCTGGGGAGGGAGGGGGGTTCACAGAGAGCGGCTGTTTCAGATCTCATGAGCTGCCCTGACCCTAAACCCTGACAGAGAGCATACTCTTCTCCCCAGGGAAGAACAGGACTGTCACCTCAACTACTAGGAGCAATCTGGAGCTCTCACCTCCGCACAGTCATGCCGTGTTTCATACCCAGGAGAGCTCTTCTGTACATTAAAGCCAGGTTTGGAGCCAATCATTCCCTCAAATTAAAATACCATTTTAAAGTTGGCAGAGTCCACAGCTCTCGTTGGTTAAGGATGGTCTTCCTCACCAGAAGTGTCACTGGACTTGCGTTCTGCAGGAGATGCACAGCACAGTCAGCCCCCAGCACTGCCTGCCACTGCTGGAAGTGCTTTCCCAGCGACCCCCGCAGCAGCCACGCCAGGAATTGGCGTCTGAAAACCAGCCACCCCCCAACACACATTTTCTCCTGGAAGACCCAGACCAAGACAGATAAACACGTAGACTATTTCCTTATACCTTTATGAAGCACACAGTTCAAATTTCAGCATAATGCATTAAATTCACCTCTTTTTTAGGACATGGTATGCATGTGTTCTTCTAAGGGAATGTGAGGTCTATTTCTCCCAGAAAGTGATTTAATGTTAAATAATTGAGAGAGCAGACATCATAAATGTTCTCTAATGAGAATTAATGTTTCTTTTGGCTCATTCTTAGAGCAAAATAGAAGAAAATTTGTTATATGTGTAATACACATACTACAAATGCAGATCTATCTGCTGCTGCGCCTTTTAACTTGTCTCTTGGTCTTTTCCGTATACAGATTGATTTTGTCGAGTACTTTCAAAGGGTGTTAACATTTCTGAAACTGCTGTATAGAAAAATCTGCAACAACTCCTCTTTCCATCACACTGCCAGATATTCTCAACCTTTTTAATGGTGTTGCAAATAATTGGATGGTTTTGTTACATTAGCAAACACCACAGAAGAACTGTTTGGTGCAAATCACGGTTGGACTGGGATTAAATCTGTAAGTGGCAAGAACCATGAGGTGAGTCACCTTCTGCAACATCCTGCTCTCTTCTTGAGTCACACGTGCATACTTTGTTTGAAGTCCCAGGGCCCGTTCTGGCTTTGCATTGGTGACTCAGTTTGAGCACAGATGGGTACTTTGTGGAATTCAGTGAAGAAAGTGTCCTTCAGGGAAGGACTGAACCGATGGCTGAAGACCCTGTGGCTACTTTCTCCCTCTGCCTGCTGAATGCTGCTCGTCAGTATTCCCACCAGAGCTTCTGGACAGGGCAGGCGGCCTCCTCTTCCCTGAGCACAGGACTGGCTGCAGGCAGTGTGTAGGTGTGCTCTGGCCATGCTGCAGTCCTGCTGGATCCGCTGGCTGCCTGCAAGGCTGGGCTTCCAAGAGCCAGTGGTGGCTGGGAAGAAAGGTAGCGCAGCTGCGCTAGAAGAACCCACCCCGCTCTCTCCGTCCCCTGCTGGACGCAAGAGGTGGGGCCCTTCTGAGGGGGTGTAACAGAGGGTGGTGGGCTGAAGAGGGTAAGCTGGGCTGGGTGCTTTCTACAGCCCCCCAGATTTGCAGGCCACTCTGTCGGTGGTGTTGAATTAGGAGGCAGAGAGAAAATGATTCACTGGGAAGATATGCGTAGGGGGCGATGCATACACCTAGCTCAACGGTTTGAAACAAAATTATTAGAATGAAATTTAAAAAAAAAAAAAAAAAAAAGAAAAGAAAAAAAGAGGGAATTACTTTTTCATACACTTTATAATTACATTGTGGGACTCACTGCCACAGGAAATGCTAGAGATAAAAGCAAACTCTGGTTCATAAAAGAGCCTAAACTCACAGAGAGAATATGCCATTGCATTGCATATCAGTGCTGTCTCAGAAACTCTTTCAACTGCTATTTGCCAGGAGCTGATCGGATATACCAGATAAAGATAACTTCATACAGACGTGTTAATCCTCATCCATGTGAATCACTGATTACTAACAGAGATGTGATTGCAAACTACGTGCTTTTTGCCTAGCCCAGGCAGCTGGTTCTTATATTCCTACCCACTTTCAGGAAAAAAAACTCCAAACAAAGCCACTAAACCAAACTGGCGTATTTGTATGAAGACTAGAAGAGGTGTGGAAAAACATTGCCAGCCTATTGGAAAATCGATTATTTCCCTTGGTTTCCTGCTTATTGGGGTAATATTCATATCTTAATCAGCATCCCTGCTTCCTTGATGCTCTGACTTTGCCACAGACAGGGTTCATTAAAGCTGTTATCTTGCACAGCAATATAGGGATCATCAGTCAGGAACAGAAAGTGTCCTGCTTGTCAGCAGAGATTCACAGCATGGCTTTAACCATAACAGAAATGCAAAACAGCCCCAAAATAAACAAGTTTCATGAGTGGTAAAGTTAAAAAAGACTCTTTTCTTTCAGATTTGTGTCCTACATCCTACAAGTTATGTTTTCTTCCTTCTTTCCCATCCATTTCAACCAGTAAATCCAGCTCCTTCCAGTAGACCTATTTGGTGACATGACTGGTGGAGGCTGGCTAGGTCACTCTTACACCTCAAGATATAAGACCTTATAAATGTTTCTTTCAGGGGATCTCACTGACCTCCTTCTTTGGCATTCTTGTCCTTCATGTACCTAAGTTTAAAAGATATCATTAAGATCTTTAATTCTCCATTTTGAGTGAAAATAGCCAACTGCATCAAAAGCTATAGAAGGGGAACTGACAGACAAAGAGCTCCACTACACAACTTTGATTCCAGGAGAGAAAGGTCACACAGAAAGTGCCACATATCACTCTTGGGCTATTTGTCCACAGAGCTTCTGAAACTTCCACCTCTAGGGATGAAGTGATTAAGAGAGAATCCCAATGAGTGTTAAAGGAAGCCTACCCTTTTCCCTGTTATCTGTAACAGACAGAAAACCCAAATTCCATGAGTAAAAGGCTTTGCAAGGGGTGCCCAAACTTGTAGACATTTCCAATGTCTTCTGTTTCACTACAAAAAGGACAAACTAGCTTTTCCCTCTGCAGTACCTGATGAAACGAGAAGAGACAAACGCAACCACGGGATGGAAACAAATTGCAGACCCCATCCAATTACACAGTTCACATTTTTAAATCATATAAAGTGCAAGTCAGGCATTTCAGTTCATTTTAATTCAGAACAAGAAAAAAAAATAATTCTTTGAAAAGATTCATTTTGTCTGAAACCAAAACACGGCAAGCCAGCCATGAGCTGCAAGTTCAAACACCTTGGCTAAAAGCCTCTATTCATTTGCAGTTTATTGCATAGCATGAAGCTGCCCACTCTGGTTATATTCTTTTTTAAATGCTTGGAACAGTAAAATATAAGAAGATTAATCATATGCAATATATATTCATTAAGTAAATATTGAGATGCTGAATCAAGTAGATTACTTTGCATAAACATTTCTCATAAAATATGAGTGGGCATCATATTTAATAAAAATCACAAACAAGTGAAGAATGATTGCCCTGAACACAAAACCAATATAAAACAAACACCTTCATAACCAACAGTTTCACCACTTACCTCCAAAAGCTATTCATATGTACAATCCATTTATAACAGTAAACTGGATCTGAGTTTTGCAATTTTACAGTTATTATTCCCTCAAGAGGGAGACAATATGCAACTTTATGGCAACTTTTACTTAATACTGCACATAAATTATTATCAGGTCATAGGGAGCAGAATAAACAGAGTTCCATTTTCTTTCCACTCCTTCTTCTCTGCTTCTATATTTATTTTTATTCCTTTCTCTTTTGAGGAATGTTTTCCACGAGAGTATTTCCTTCCACATTAAAATATAATCACTGTTTGGGAAAAAAAATTGGCCTATAGGTCAAGTTTTATTACTGCCCATTAAGAGAGCAGTCATTGCTATAGAAGGGCAGAAAATCAGCTCTGTTGCAGAGTCAGTACAGCACTGAACCAGGTGAAATTAAAGATTTGAGAAATGAGTGCTTAGTTTGTTGGAGCAATACAGAGGTTCACCATAAAAGCCTCTTTCTTCACACAGGTGAATGTTCATGAAGAACACGACAACAGTCACTGGGAGTCACCACCATAGGCTGCCCAGAGTCACTAAGGCCAGTGCCTCACTGTGACAATGTCTATCCCAAACTCCCTCATGGTAAAACTGAAATCTAACATAGTCAGTGTCCTGAATCCTAGATTTCATCCTTCCACAGAAGAGATTTTTTGCCTCCCAGTGCAAAGCATGGCACAGAGGTCAGCATCCAGTGCTATCTGGAGCTGTCTAGCCTCTGGAATTTGGGGAAATTGTTGTTACACGAGATTTTAGCACAAATACATTTCAAAGCAATAGGACAAATGGAGAAAAGAATGTTAAATGCAAAGATCTATTGCCTCAGGTTAAGAAATTTGCTGAGCCACATATGACGAGAGGCTGGAAGAACATGGTGGAAAATATCACTCCACATTGCTCAGTCTTATATTTCATCTGCTATTGCCCACTCAGAGACAGTACTGAGCAAGACAGACCTCTGCTCTGACCTGCAGCAACATTTAAGTTTTGTGCTGCAGCTGCACTTTCAAGGAGGCTAACAATTCCCTCAATTCAAATGCTCTGCTGATGTTTTTGCTTATAAAGAAAGATACATGTTCGTAGCCTGTGTCTCACTTTAGTAGGAGAAATGTATAAGAGAAAGAGACAACACTGGCCAACAAAAATGTAACCTGTTTACATTTCATGGTTTGCCACTAAGACACCATCCCTCCAGGAGTGCTGTGTTTCTAAACAGTAAAATATTAATTTTGTTGATTGCAAGTAGTAAAATCTAGGAGTTTCTTAAGAGTGGATCATTTATTGTTGGACTCGATTTTAAAGGTCTTTTCCAATCTAAATGGGTCTACGATTGTATGATTTTCAGATCTAATATAAGCTAACCATGTGCTTCATATTCTTGTCAAGTGTCACGGATAGAGTGATGCACTTCACTCATAAGAGAGAAACAGCAATGTGTTTATTGGTATAAAACAGTGATTTAAAGTTTGATAGTAAATGCAACAGTAGTTTAACAAGACTTGATGCTCAAATCAACCCTTATCTGTTCTGTTATCTGTCTCCCCCAAATCCACTTTACCAGACACATCCGTTTATCACTTGAGCAGGATTACAGGAAATAAAGGTCAGGTTGGGGGTGGGGCTGGACACTGTCAAATCAAGTAGGAGTCGAAGTTTGAGTTTAACTTTATATTTTTGGTGTAACATGCTCTAGGAAGAACTCTGGAAAATCAAGCGGTGAAGGAAAGTGAAGAGAAAACGCAGAGTAGAGAAAAGTTGCGAGCTATAGGATGCAGCACACACCTAATTATCACTAATGACAAATGTCACAGAGTCAAATACAAGGTCATACCATTTACTGAAAACAAGCATTGGTACCACCCTGAAGTTGTCAGGGCTGTGCATAATTTTTACTGACACCAGGCAAGTCAATCTGCTGAGTAGAAGAGAGTGGTTTTTCCTTCACTGATGCAAGCAGTCCCTTGACACTGCTTTGAGGATAGATAGTAAAGGCTTGTTCTTGTCAGAGGTTGTCATTAACTACTTTGAGAAGTCATGATGAAGCAAGAAAGTGTGCCTATCATTGTCCAGCCTTGCTCATCCTGGTCTCAGTGGAAATCAGCCTCTCTGAAGCGTACATTTAGCTTTGAATAACAATCTGCATTATGCAATTCGGTAAAGCATAACATGTTTTCAATGTTAGCAGGTGTAGGATGATGCATCTTGCACAGCTTCACTAAGGCCTTCATGAGGCTTGGATTCTTAATAATTCACTTTTCCCATGATTAGTTTATATTGTGTGTTTTTTACCTTAACTTATGGAGAAGACCCTTGAATGTACCAACCTCAAGGGTTTAGTTCTATGTGTCCATTTGTTGTTACTAGAGAATAGTCCAGGGTGTCTAACGGCTGGCATTAGCAGCTCTTGCTAGAAGTATAAATCCAAGTTAATACCAAGTCAAGAGGATAATCAGTGCAAACTTTCATGTGCATCCCCATTAATTCAGACAGTTTCACCACTCACAGACATATCACACAGCAAATTCACAGCTAACAAATCTCCAGAGACACTCTGATTTCCACTATCTAGGCTGTAGTTTCTGAGTTTTAGACTTCTGCTTTCCAGCTGGGTGAGATTCTCTCAAAGTATACAAGTAGGAAATACAAAGTAGGAAGTTAGGAGAGAAGGAAAAGAAGGTGTACTTGAACCCTTCTCTCAGAAAAGAAGACCAAACTCTGAACATCCATGAGGGTGCACAGGTTGAACTGCACCAAACTGCAGCTCTTGTTCAGAAGGGGTTGAGCTCTAAGGTAGCTGTTTTGCCCACCTTGCTGTGCTGTCTGGATTTTATTGCTCTATCAACAACCTCTTTCTCTTTTTCCCTGTCCTTTATTATCATATCCTCCCCTCCTAAATCTACCCACAGACATACTATATCCTGAAATGGCATCATCTATCTTACTAAAGGATGAAATTCTACCATTTGAATTAAAACAAGGAAAAATAGTGTGGATTCTCTCTTATCAGGTAGAATTACTGCTTTAATCCATCATGCTGGCTACAACGGTATGTTGTGGCCAAGAACCACTGGGAGACTGCTTGATTAGCTTTTAATTACCCATCACAGTGATGCTGTGATAAGAGACATAGTATTTTCTTGATTTCTACATGAATAATGTTAAGATAGCTGTTTAGCCCTGATTAATGAAAATACTATAAAAGACTAATAAGAGTGTTATTGGAAGAGATTACAATGATATCTTCCCCACTATAAGAGGAAACCATGCTTTGTAGGTTTTTTTGCTTCCTCTCTCTTAAAACTTTAGAGTCACTCTGAGAGATAGTGTATTGCCTTGCATGCTTTTAGAGCTATTTGCATTTGTAGTAGGCAGTTTATACCTAGTTTTCAAGGGAGAGGTGGCTGCATTGCAGCAAGATGCTGGAGAGTCAGCTTCAAATTGTGTACAACTGATCTGAATATTCCATAACAATGTTTTTCTTCTTCTGCCTTAGGAACCGAGTCCTGCAGGGTAATCTGTAAAATATGAATACCACAAATGGACAACTGTGAAAAAGTACACAGAAAAAAAAGGGAAAAAAAACCCCATAAGCCTTCTTCTAGTCAATCCAAGTGGCACTATCAGTTATTAACTTGACCTATTACACCATGATGGTGGGAAATCTGTTGAGGAAGGCAGAAGCAGGATTAAGAAAAGGAAATACTGCATTCCTCAGCAATATATATAAAAACAAAAGCAAGCTGATACTGTTTTTTATTTCTTCCCCAGGTACCACACTTTTTGACCATACTGAGATTAACAACCTCACTCTAAAACTGTGCGGCCAGCCTTTGCACTCGAAATAACACTTTATGACTTCATTCCCTGGTAGGTCTTGATAAGGCTTCTGCAGAATTTTTGATGCAGAGCATTATCATGCTGCTGTAGTATTGATTGATCCACTGCAAGATGGGCAGGAAGTGCTCACATCGGCTTGAAATCCCCTGCTTGGGTTTGCAAATTGTTCCCCTAGGTAAGATTTATGTTACTGAGATGGGAAGAAGCGAAGCAGAGTTCACAGGCATTTTAGAGATTTAATTCCAGCTCTTAAATAGTTTGTGTATTTTAAAATATATGTGGAAAAAATGCACCTATTATTTATATTCATTGTTCACAAATACTGTGGTACTGGGGATTTCTCAGCGATCATGGGAGAAGACCAAATTCCTGCTTTTCATAACACAGCTGTCAGGTTTCTCAGGCTATGTATCACAAGACATTTTAGGATTATTTTTAATTGGTGCCTAAGAGAGAAGTGAAGTAACTCGATTTGATACTACCTCTAGTCAGCAGACAGCGTGGAGCACCCTGTCAGCTCCCTATATACAGAGTTGTATTTGCTGAAACTACAAGCTCAGGGGAGCTGCAGTACATGGTAGCACAAAGCTACACCCAAGAAAGAGGATAAAAACAAGTGAAAATTCAGAAAGAAACAGACGTGCAGATTGCAGAAGACTAGCTTCACTTGCAGGATTCTTGTCCTGCTGGAAGTTGCAAAGAATGACAGTTGTGACACAATGGCTTATACAGCACCAACACTCGGCACAGTCGCTGAGTGAACAATACTGCTTTTTGATTAAATTGTTTGGGATACATCAATCACTGAACTGGTTTCCTCCAGATTGATTTTTTTTTTATTTTTATTGCCAAGTGGTCCACGTCCCAAGTTCTTTTATTCTATTTGAGCTCACACTGTGATAACAGCAATCGTGAAAGCGCAAGTACTGTTCGTTAAGGAAGAACAGAAGCAAGACCTAAATTATTTCTCTATATAAGTCATATATTAATTTCCATTAGTTACTAATTACCAGTAGTTAGCTTCCCCAGGATCAAAGACGAGATGGCAGGAAGTTCCTAAATCTCCTCTATAACTTGGCATGTGAATAGAGCCCTGCTGTAACTCAGCTCTGGCAGGAAATACTACAGTCCAACACTTCAACCTCAGAAAATACCAGGATATCAAATTCTGAATGTTGCTACAGTTTTCAATAAAACTCCACTAGAAAAAGTGCTCCAATGAACTACATTCTCCCTCATCCTTTTAGATCTGAACAGTGCCCCGTTCCAAAATGGTTCATTGCCAGTATTGAACAGTCTGTATAAGTGTTACACATGAATTGGATAAAAGATGCTCAAGGTAAAGACAAATAATAAGTTTTTTTCCAAATTTCTTGCAGATACAAACACACTCTTCCTGCACATTAAACTGGTCGGAAATGCAGTGAACATGGTTAGCATATCTATAAACTGAGGCTAGTTCATTCTGCCTTTCAGTGAGAAGATTAATAAAACTATCCCCTTGGAGAAGCCTGTAAGGAACACGATGAAGAGCACAAGTACAAACTCCATAGAATAATCAACTGCATAAAAGCTGAAAAGTAGTTGGTTATGCAACTCTTCTACAAAAAGGATTTGGAATTTCTAACAGATCACAAAGGAAACAGAAGTTAATGTCAAACTGCTGTAAAAACAGAAAAAAAAATAATACAAAAAATAACCCCTAAAACCATAAAATACCTTTTGAAATACAAACAGAATTCCTTCTTTGCATCTCAAAGCTGACCAAATCCCTAAGAAAGCACTATGTTTTGCTTTGAGCATCATAGTTCAAGGAATGCATGGATCAGAGAGAGTAGAGAACAACAACAACAAGAGCTCTAGAAAATGTGACCCATAGGAAAGATTTAAAACAGGGGGTCAGTTCAGTTTAGAAAGAGGAGACTGAGAAAACAAACATCAACAACATAAAACATATGTACAAAAAAAGACAGAAATAAACTCTTCTTCATGCCTGCCATCGCTAGAACCAAGAGGCTTAAGCTACACAAATGGATGCTTAGACACTGGGAAAACTTTCTTACTGTACGGATATTTATGATCTGGGACATCAGAGAGGGGGTGTAGAACCCATTAGAGTTTCCTAAGAACATGGTAGCTAAACTTCATCGTGCACCAGAGATAGAAAGTCGTTCCTGGTGTCAGCTTTAATAAGCACATACCCGTTTTGTCCAGCAGATAGTCATCATCCTTCAGATCCAACACAAACAGGGTAAACCACTTGAACTTTCTTGCATTAGATAAAGGCTTCCAGCCTAATTCTAAAGGCGGGTCTGAAACTGCGAAGGAACTTACATTTGTGAAATATTTTGAGATGCTCTAAAAGATGAAAGTAGGTTTGGAAAGCAGGACAGAGACAAATGCAAGTGTAGTCTGCTACATATATACCTTTCAGTATTACAGGATAGATACTTACAAAAGGAGAAATTATAATGCACAAGTGTCTCATTACATTCTTCATGTTGGCATTGCTGCCACTCCAGCTACTCGTACAGTGCCATCCAGACCTCCTTCCACCTGATGCCCTATTCCAATTGCCAGAATTTTTGCATGGGCTTGTTCTTAAAGCCCTTTTCCCCCTCTTAATTACTAGCAAAAGTAATTGGCTTCAGTGACTATTTTTTCAAGAGGAATTTAAGATCCATAACCCAAAATGTATCCACTCTTGAATCCCTGCAGAGTGCTGGGTTACTGTAGGTAGCACTAGGAGTGGCCCACCTATAGTACCATCAGCTGACAGCAGCAGGTTTGTAACTTCAGGACCACTTTAGGTTTCTCTTTGCATGGTGCTCTGCTGGGGTGAGCTCACTGCAACCTGAGGTTGCTGTTTGCACCCCTGCCACATGGATACCTGCTCGGGCAGCCACCAGCATGCCCAGTGCACTCACAGCAAAATATTGCCATCAGATGGGGCTGTACATCACTTCCCTGTTTCTCTCTCACTCCGTGACTAATGAGCTGCACAGAAGATGTACCTGCTTTTAGTGAAATGAAGAATACAGAGCTATTACTTTACTATATAAGAGCACATCTGCACCCATTATTACAGAATTCGCGCAATCAGTTAGGAAGAAATCAGGAGCAGGCTGTAAAATACATGTCTTTATTCACCATAGATTCTGCTGACTAGCAATCACACCTGAATTGGAAATATTTCTGTGCCTCGGAAAGCAGTAATACAGGACTCCACTTGGCACTGTATACTTACACTCTCCTCATGAAGCATTCCTTCCTCCTTGCTAAATACTCCTGAAAGGAAATTCAGGTGTCAGACAGCTATTGATCTATGGCACATATTTCCCACAGCCTCCCCTCATAATCAGTATGTGCAAAATTCACTTTGCCTCACTCCAGCCCACAATGTCAAAGGAATTTAGAGCTTGGATTCAGTGAGAGATTACAACACATGCAGGTGTGCAACCATTTATGTGCACCTACTGCAATGTCTGAATATACTGCTTGTACTGAGAAAGGTCTAACTCAAGATTGCAAGAGTTGAGCAAAACTTTCCCTTTCATTGCTCCTTCTGCAGCCAGGTGACATCGAGGGACACAGAAAGGAATGGGAAAGCTCTTTGCCTGGAAACACAGAAATAGAAATCCTGTGGAAATTATAATATCAACTACACTGACAAGTTCCTAAAGTCTATACCATAACAGCATATGCCCCAAGTGACCGAAAAAAAGACTTACTCTTTCATACAGGCACTTCCTATCTTGTTGAGATACTGATTTTACAACCTGAATAGCTTTAAATGTGCATGCATACAAGTAGAGAGTGAGTTCTGCATGGTTTCTTATAATAAGAAAAAATTTAGACGTATCAAGTAAGTCTTTTTAAATGCCTGGGTACAAGTTTTGTAATTCTATGTAGTTAAAAGTGTTTTGATTCAGCATTTGGCAACACTCCTACATCTCTGGATCAGTGTTTTTTCTCTTCACAGCTTCTTTCTAAGACACTCTGCCTTCCTATGTTTCCACAGATAAGAACAACAGAAGTGCTGTACCCTGCTTTGAACATCAGAAAGGAAGCTACTGCTGGAAAATGCTCTCTGAGAATGCTGCAGCTTGTAATCCTCATTTTCTTTGCTTCCAAAGAACCCCAGATCTGTTTGCCCTTGAGGGCACATGAAAATCCTATTGAGTATGGTTGTTACAGGGCTTCAGAGTTGCAGGGGGTGTGTTTGCATGTAAGGGTTGAGGTGATCTGAAGGAAACATGGGAAGGAGAAATCTCTTTTTTTGTTGATAGCTATTTTAATGTCCAAAAAGGCTTCTTCCAGTTTGCTAGTGCTCTTTCTTGTCTTAATTTGGTTGGATTTTAAAGTATCTGCTAGGGTGTCTCTATCCAGAAAAACGTGCTGTGTTAATGTGCATGTAGAAATTGGGAATTAATAAATAGATAAATAGTCACCTGAAGTACACTATTATCACCCAAACTACAATGCCTCACATGTCTTACTGCTTAAATAACTTGCACTTGTAATGAGTCTCTATGTCACACAAAATCAGCCTTAGAAACAATTAAACAAAAAGAAAAAAGGAAACCTCCTCTTGTTTACTCCTAATTCTTCCTTTGGCTAGGATTACAAGAAACAATCCCTTCACCCCTGAGGGGCACCACTTCTGCTGTACATTGCAAAACAAAATCCTACCCCCACATAAGGAAAAAGGGCAGGGTGTTAGCACAATTACAATCACACTTCGGTATTGCCACTCTTAGCATTCATCCTTTGTAAGTTTTGCCACATTATTAGAAACATTAGTGGTTGCTAACACGCAGGGATGCAATTAAGAGAGAGCAAAGAAAGGATTCACAAACAAGCAGATGAGCTTTGCATTTGGAGAGGGTATAAAAGCTGAATTACTTATTTTCCGGTTTAAGCTGTGAAGGGAGGGTATAGACTGATCAGTATGAAGGGTCATACAGCAAAGCTTGTAGCATAGATATAAAAGTGGATTAAAGAGTGAAATCTCTTTGATACTTTGGGCCATTTCTCTGTTTATAGCATTGCTGTCTGCTCTTCAAGGTGAGGAATATGTTTTCATTTGGACCTGTATAACAGTGTTGTTGACACAGAGGACATAATGCTACAGACCACTGAAGTCATCCGAAAATACTGATAGAAATAATTCAGTGCAGGGTTTTTATTTCTTATCTCATCCCAAGAGACCTTGAAGATTTTCAGCCAAAATTTTGCTAAAATTATTTAATTTCCCAACAACCTACTTTTAATCTATAAACAGCATCTGTGTTCCCTCTTTTGGTGAATTTCTGTTTGTGTGTATTTCTGGCACAACGTTCTAAGAGCCTCACTGGGAATTACCACATAATGAATGAATGCCAAAGATGAGCTGAGATGCTGAGTTTACCTCCAAAGCTGTCTCTTCATGCTTTCCAGGGACGTTGACACCATTCTGATTTTATTTGGGACTCCGGAGGAAGCCTTGAACAGAATTAATTTAAGACAAGAGATTCTGCCTTGTGTGCTACCCAGGGGCCTGAGGATTTTTATTAAAGTCACTAGTCATGAATACGCATTGAATATAAAGTTGTCCACATTGCCTATATGAAGAAGAATAGCTGCTATAGTGGCACTTGTATCTGTGTTTTCCCTACTGAAGATGAAGAATTCCCCATTTTTTATGTGGTACCCTGGATAGAAAGAGGTTTGGAGGCCAGGAGAAAAGGGTATAAGTCTGAATTCTCCTTTGCTTCTCACTGCAAACAGTTCAAGTGTATCTTCCCTGGATACAACTGGCCATAGCAATGAGTTCAGGTAGCAACTGAAACACAAAGGAGGCTGAATCATGGAAAGATTCAGTGCATCTCAGTTCAAGTGGTAAGGCAGGAGCATGGGATGACTGGTCCAGCTGTAGGTTTCAATAATTCAACTGCCTGGAGGATTTTCTCTCCTCTTTAGGAACAGTGGGTGCTCAGGAAGATGAATTGCTCTTTTCAGGAGCAGTATATACCTCTTTTTCCAATCCATTCTTTTTAAATAAAGTGCTGACAGAGATTCAAAGCTACTCAAGGGTACCCTTTTTTGAGATAGACAATTTGCATATCTCGTTATATGTCCTTAAAAAGGGGGCAAATAAATAGTGAAATCTAGACAATGTCTACAGATTTTGGAGCTGATAGGGGCACTTAATTCTATCCACATGAGCAGTCCCATTGAGTTTAAAATGCATTAGCCCGGTAGAGACTGTCTTGAATCATACTGAAATACTGTCCTCTGTCACAGTTTGAGCAATTATGAACTGGTTGATAATTGTAGGTGATTTCTACAGAACATGCAAACCAACTCAGCTCTTGCAAGCAAATGTCAGGAGGGAATAGCAAGAAACATTTACTTACCAATATTCTCAAGATTTCCTAAAAAATGTTCAGATCCAAGCACCACTGGCTTTCATGAAAACAAAAGCTTGATTTTAAACACAGTTGTGTCAACAGGGCTCTCTGGTGACTGCCAAGGGACTTTATGTCCCTTCCATAAATTTTGGGGTCTCCAACTGCAGTGATCCTATAAGATCTGAGTAGGTATTTTAACCCAATCAGAAATAAGGGAACATTTGGGATCTGGACCTTTTCATTCAGCACCGCCTGAGAAAAATCTCCTGGGACACCAGGACTAACAACTTGAGAAGGAGCTAATTACCACTGGGTTTGATTTTATTATCAACAGTAAGCTAAGAGATTTCTAGTATACTATGGTTTGCTTCCATAGCAGCTAGGAATACCCATGAATAGCTCATTAAAATGCTTAGGAGTGTTCATATATTTGAATTACAATATGTTCCCAAAGCTAATTAAGAAAATATTCATCCAAATTATTTGGACTCTGGCACATATTCTGTGTTGGTCATGTCAGCATTATACATATTTTCCCCTTGAACCTACACAGTATTGACAGACTACTTTGCAAGCGTATGTATTGCATGATGTCTGCCTAGCAGCCCTTGAATGAAAAAGCAGTAATTCTCTAGAGGTCTTTTCTCTATGGATTTTCATCTCTCCACAGATTATTAGATCTTCTTCACCCCCAGTTCATAATATCTAATTACTCACTAACCTGTGCTATTATTTAAAGCCTAGCCCTTACTTATTGAATTTTATAGTTTAATATTAATAGATCAGAGGTTAACTGGCTCCGGATCAAAAAAAGGAGTCACTGGCTCAGTAATACAAAAGGAATCAAGGTTATGTTGAGCTCCCTGATATTAGTAATTGGGCTTTAAAGAAAGAACAGAGAGCAACAAATGCCAGCCACAGGAGGGTACAGAGGAGAAGGTCAGTATTTACAGCATTGAGTGTCTCCTAGCTGAACTGCAGACAGTTCTGAGCAGGTTCTACCACCTTCTGAAGGGTTCTCACCTGGAGCTTCTTAAAGCCAAGAGAGAAGGTTCAAGACTTCAGTGGATCAGGTCCAGGGCAAGGAAGAGGTATCAAAATGGCAATATTTTATCCAATTAAACCTGAATATGCTTAACACTATAATATATACAGTATTATTAGATGACTGACCTAACTGAGTGGGCAGAAGCAGTATAGGGTTATCCTCAATGAGGTAGGAATGATGCAGGGTTAATTCTCCATCTCTCATCACCTCCCCTTGCATTTGTAAGTGTTAATTGAATGGCAGAGGTAATGCCGTAGGCTGTTAAGGATAAAAGGCAAGCAATGTGCATGGGTCAAGATGACTTTGTTTTTATTGAACTAGTTGATGGAGTTGAAAAAAAAACATAAAAGCTTTTGATCATCTGTTACATACCTATGGGGTAAACAGGCTGTTTGCCATGGTAGGAGAGGGGAAGATAAACTAGCTGGCCAGCAGCTTTGATCTTATTTGAGCTTTATCTTAATCATAATGTAAAATCTCTGTCTCGCTAGCCCTGGGCCAGATGTACAGTCAGGTTACTGAGGGAAGGCTACCATGGGCTACCTCAGCCTCCATAACCATCCACAGGCACTGCTGCCTGCAGCAAGTACAGTGTACTGCAAGTCACTTTCACCTCAGTGGAAGAGGCTAAAGTTTCATTATCTCACATTTATCAGGACTTAGAGTGCTTCCAATGTAGTTATTTCTGCTATTCTATTCTGGTCTTTTCAGATACAAAGCGTAACATTTTATGCTTCAGTTATAAACTTAAGTTTAGACCAGTTTCCAATAGAGTTTTCCCTGTTTTTTGGGGGCATTTTTGGCAGTTTGGATTAATTTTACACAAGAAATCACTTTCTACGGTAACTGTAAACTGTATCTCCCTTCTCCCAACAGAAGTCACAGAAGCACTTTTTCCCACTTAAGCAAATATTAGTTTTACTACTACTGAAATCACAATTTCAGTTCATGCTTCTTTTTTCCTTAAAGCATGAGCTCAGTGTAACGAGCATCTGAACAGAAATTGTTCTAAGCACTCTCAAATGGTGGGATTCATGCAAAGCTTATCTGACCATCAGGATTTAAGAAATTAAATCTGTTCTATGACTCAAATTATTAGGCCAATTATTGTAAAAGCCAAAACATTCCTAACCCTGTTGTTTCCAGTCCTTATTGTCCAGGGTAGGAGCTCACATCTGTATAATAAATGAAAACATTCCCTGCTGAGGATGATCTCTCTATTTACAGAACTTGGTAGCTTTTAGGCTTTTAAAATCACCATGCTCCTTCTCAGCCAAACAATTCCAATTACCCCTATTTGTGCTAGTGTAATTGCTTGCAGTATCTTTTTACACCCACACTGAATACGACATTTTGGCATTCTAACAACAGCCTTTTACCTGGAGTTTACTCTTGAAGGTGTGCAGGATTTTAGGGGAAAGGTGAAGCACACAAAAGAATAGTTTTGAATTCACGGAAGAGCACTGAATCAAACTGAATCATTTTAAGAAGCTGAGTTCAGTGACATTCAGACTCAATTATCTGCCAAGAGGTGAACCCAAGCCTCCCCAGATACAGAGCATTCCTGCTTCCAAAACAACAAGACATTATCAGTCCAGATGAAAGGTGACAGCAAAAGAAAATTGTTGTTGTGCAGCAGACAGTAAGATTTAAAGCACTTTGTCCGGCTCTGACGGCTGAGAACTAACTGGGTCACACCGAGATCAGCAGTTAGTAGCAGCCAAGAGCAGAGGTGCAAAGAGGAATTTGCTTGCAAGCAGGCAGTGTTTGCCACAAGGATATTCTTGTCCCCATGGAGTCTCCATGATTTCATTGTGAACCTTGCCTTTGTGTGGGGGACTTTGTGCTGGTATTCTCCAGCTTTCCTTTATTGTGGCAGAAAAGCATCAAAACAAAATACTTCCTTTACAGAGCTGTTATTACGCAGCTCCTCAGCAGAGGTAGTACTGCTACGACATCAAAAATCTAAGGAAAACTGCCAAGTTCATTGTGCATCTTGGCAGGACATCCTCAAGCCTGCAGCCTTCCAACACCTCAGCATGAAAAGAAATGGAGATGCTCACCTGACAGATACCAGCCTCTGTGCACATGGCGCACGAATCCAAGAGCCTGGGTCGTCCTTGCCTCCAAAAAAAGTAGGCAATCACCCCCTGAGACAGCTGTTTTGAAAAAGGTTAGCAGGGAAAATCCAGTCCGGCTTCTTTCACAGTTTTTTGGGCTTGCCTTCATGGCTGCCTTCAAGCTGGACACCATGGGGAATTGGCCCTTGGGGTATGCAGAGCCATGCTCTAGGGCTCCCGATAGCTCTGGTTCAGCCTCCACATCCCACAGGAGGTGATGGCTGGTATCAGAGGCAGGTCAGAGCCCTACAGGCTTCTGTAATATCACTTGCACCCACATACTCCCCTGCCTCCAGTTCCCCACATCGTTGGTGGCAATTACAAGCTATCAGCCCTTTATGATCTTGTAGGTGGAAATGGCATGAATGAGATGCACCTTTAGTACAAATTGATAATTGCAGGAAAATAATTTACCCAAAACCTTGAGCCCAGGCACCATTATTTAGGTGCCTTTTGTCTTCTCATCTAAAACAGCTTCATCCAAATTACAGCAAATGTACAGGCAGGGTCTGTTATATTTCTGCTTCTCTGAGGGGAATAGGGTTCTTCTTAGATGTATGCCATCAGCAATGCCACGTGATAACCTTGTTAGGAAAATGTTGCCTTATTTCAGAGGAAACAGGTTTGTCTTTAATAGACCATGATAGTTTTATGTAACCACTGACTAACATCAACAAGATTTCTACAATAATTACCCTCTTTCCAGATCAAATTTCCAAGAACTTCACCAGCAGCAATTCTTCATCAGTCTATATATAATTGCTGCTAGAATTTCCTTTACATGAGCAACACATACCTAATTATTTTTAGTGATCCCATTACGTAAAACACTTCAGTGATCAGGACCTAAAATTAACAAGATTTGGGGAAGCCAAAAAATAAAAGCCCATCATATCTCATTTGACTTTACTGAACCCAATTTATTTTTATTAGATTCATTTTTTAAACTATCGGTTTTATACATTTATTTTAGTATTGAATTTTCTGAGTTAGGAAATAAGTCACTTTGAGAAACTGCCACCGAGTGCTGAGAGTATTGTTGGAGATGTGCTTCTGGTAGGCTCCTGTAATGAAACGATTCTGTCACCAGTGGGTTTGGACAGACTTGGAGATGGTGCTTCAAGGGCTGACAAACTGGAGGCATTTTAGTTCACAAGAGGTAGCTGGGGTATTATCAGACACTTCCCAGTCCTTGCACAACACCACGCAGCATCAACCCCATCACACCAGTGCTCCATGCTGCCCTGGGGACAGCTATGCTTCCAGCATGCCCAACTCGAGCTGCTCTGTTTATGCTGCATCACTACTTGTTACAGCTGCTGTAGCTCGAGTCTGGTCTGAAGACTGATACATGAAAAAGATAGGTACCTGGCAGAGACACACTCTTTTTAACTCTTTGGACATGCAAGAAGATACACGCCAAACACCAAATTTTATAACAAACGTTAATCATTGGCCATTGAAGTTTCAATGGCAGAACTTTAGAGTGAGGAAAACGGAAGCAGTCCGTTCTGTCACTCTGCAAGGTCTCCCAGGGACCAACTAAACCAGAAGGTGTTGCTGTATTTCCCTCTCCCTGCAGAGTCAGCACAAGTGGAGGGAAACATCTGGCAATAACCCAGGCAACACAGCAAAACAGGCCTCAGAGGGCAACTCTGCATGGTGCTCCCACAATAGCACAAATGCAGTAAGTTGAGGATCCCATTGAAGAACAGTGGTGGAAGGAGCCATTTCTGCTGATGAGAGGTACCCAGCTTTTTCTCATGACCTTTGGCATGAGTGACTGAGCGTGCCCTCTCCACATACCCTTGCTCATCAGAGTTACTGAATGAAGTTTTCAACAAAAACAGAAGGCTCTCCAGCTGCTGAGAAAAGGGAAAGAAGAGGCATTTTATTCTTATTTTCATTAAAGCTGGTCTTGCTTCCTTTTCTAATCCCTGAGTCTGTCTCCCTTATTCCCTTTCTCTTCTCCTTTGGGGAGGGAGGGGCGTTAACAGAGAGAACCTGTTACAGGTCTGGCGCATGGCCCTGACCCTAAACCTTAAGCCTGACCAACCTAGTGGCCTTCTAGGATGGTTTCAAGGGTTAGGGTTGGGCCAGCCACTAGACAAAAGAGCTACGAATGTTGTAGAGAGGTGGCCTTGGGCAGCCCCGTGCTCCTGGACACAGCGTGGCAGGTACCGTTTTCCTTGGCCTGTGGCCTGTGTGTGCGGAGAGGCCCCTTGGCCCCGCCCCCGGTGCCTCGTGATGTCACCGAGCCATTCATGACGTCAGCACTTGTGTTCTCTAGACAACGGTGGTGACCGGGCGGTGCTGCTTGTGCTGGTGGTGCTGTGCCAGTGCGAGTGGTGCTGTGCCAGTGCTACTGACGTCTGTGGGGAGAGTGGTGAAGCCTCTGGTTCTGAGAGTGGAGCTGTTGCTGGCGGAGGCTCAGCCCATAGGCAGCTGCCCGTGGCCTGCATCTCCTCGGGACTTGGCTCCACTGTGCCCATTCCCACCGGGCCATGAAGAGACTTTGGCGGTTCTTGGGGATCAGGAGGGCACGGGTGGGGCCTATGCCCTCCAGCAGCCATGACGGTGACAAGCTCCCTCCGCAGGTCCGTGATGAGCTGTACTGCGTGGCCACAACTGCTGACTCGGCCCCAGTGCCGAGGCCAGAGGAGAAGCCCGACACCGGCTGCCAAGACAAGGAGAGCAGCAGGTAATGGGGCACAGGCAGGTGGGAGCTAGCTGGGAAACTCCTGGGCTGTTTGCCTGCCCTCGAGCTGGGCTTTGTGCCTGTGGCTGCTCGTTCTCCAGAGAGGGAAGGACGGAAAAGGCCGGTGATAATGGGAGGTGCCTGCTGCCAGAAGCCTCACGTACAACCGGCTGTGCTTTCTGTCTTCCCAGGGCACAGCCTGTGGACCCCAGGGAACAGGGAAAGGTGCCAGAAGCTGCTCCAGACCCTGCCGAAGGGCAGTCAGCATCCAACGCTCACGATGGGGCAGGACCTGCTGGATGTGCACCCCCTGAATGCGCTTTGGGGAGAGGAGGTAGGAGTCTGCAGGGTGGGGGAGGCAGTGGGAACAGGCCTGGCTCCTGCCCTCTTGGCAGGTTGCTGTGGAGACAGGACGTTGGGAAACGACACTGTGGTGGTGCTTATGATACAGGGAAAAATGCCCTGCCAGGCACTGTCCCTGGAGAGCAGAATTCTTGAGACTCTGGTTCCTTCTGGGCTTGTTCCTGGTCACTTGGAGTGATCTCCCTGGAACACGGACAGGCATGTGCACTGGAGGAAAGCAATTCCCAAGCAGGAAAGTGGATGCATTTTGAACTTCCGTTTTGAGAGGGGGCTTGCCAGGATCTCACAGGTTTGGGGCATGTGTTTGTGCTAAGATTCTCTCCATGATAATGCAGAAAGCACTCCAGGCATTGAGGACTTGTAGGAGCTCACTCCGGTTCCCCAACATATGTGATTTTACTGCAGATGAGCCTGCCGTGTATTTGCAGCCTGACATCCCTCAGGTGCCAGCAGAGGAAGAAGCCATCAAGGAGGGGAGTACTGTTGGCAAGGAGGTATGTAAAACACAGACTGTAAATGAGAGTCCTCCTCTTAGGACTGCATTACATGCTAATGCAAAAGAATTTTTGTCCATGAATAATGTCCGCTGGAGAGTGGACATCTCTAACATGAGAGAAACCAACAAGAGCATGTCTCAGCAGCTCAGCAAAGCCAAAAGACAAGAGGGCAGTCTGGAAAAAGAAGTGAAAGATCTGAAGAAAGCCCTCTCTGAGAAAGAACGTGAAAACCTTGAGTTAGATCAGGAGAGAAAAGCTGCCATCAAGAAGGCTGAGGCACTGGAGGAGCAACTGGCCCAGCTGCAAACGGAAAACCATTCTCTCCGTCAGCAGCTGCAAGACATGCAGAACAAGACCTCCCAAGAACCAGAGGTGAGTGATGCCTTGACAGGCCAGCAAAGTAGAAAAGGGGGTGAGGGGAAGCACTGCCCACTTTTGTTCTGGTTTTGTGGGAACTGTAGAAGGTTTGGGCAAGCCTTGAGGCACGCTTCTAAGTCTAGATGTATGTGTATGGAGCTACCATCATCTACCGACCCTTGTGTAAAGCATTTGATACTGTCCCACACAACCTCCTTGACTCTAAAATGGAGAGATGTGGATTTGATGAGTGGACTCGTCACTTGGTGGAGAAGGAATTGGCTGGTCAGACACAAAGGGCTGCCAACAACAGTTTGATGTCTGGGTGGAGACCAGTGACAAGAGGTGTCCCTTAGGGGTCTGTATTGGGACCCATATTATTGAACACCTTTGTCAGGGACATGGGCAGTGGGATTGAGGGCACCTGCAGCAAGTTTGCAATGACACCAAGCTGAGTGGTGTGGTTGGTAGTCTAGAGGGAAGGGATGCCATCCAGAGAGACCTTGGCAGCCTTGAGAGCTGGGCCCTTGAGAAGCCCCTGAAGTTCAACAAGGCCAAGGGCAAGGTCCTGCCCCTGGGTTGCGGCAATCCCAAACATGGCTGTAGGCTGGGGATGAAGGGACCAAGAGCATCCCTGCACAGAAGGTCTTGGCGTTGTTGGTGGGTGACAAGCTGGACATGAGCCAGCAATGTCCACTCAGAGTCCAGAAAGCTAATCCTGGCCTGGGCTGCATTCAAAGCAGTGTGGCCAGCAGGGGTAGGGAAGGGATTCTGCCAGCAGAAGGAAGGCATGGACCTGCTCAAGCGGGTCCAGAGGAGGACCACAGAGCTATCATGGGGCTGGAGCATGTCCCCTAGGAGGACAGGCTGAGGGAGTTCTGTATGTTGTGGATTCCAGACGTCTTCACAAAGAGATGACATTTCTTGTTCCCCCAGAGAACAGTGAGACAGCTGGAACCAGAGCTCAGTGATGGTTTCAGAGAGCAGCTGGCCGCAGAAACTTCACTGAAATCTCTTACACACCAATACGAGCACCTGAAGCAAGAAAACTCCCTCTTGCAAGAAGACTTGGACAAGGCTATGGACAAGGTATGCAAAGGCTGTGAACATGTTGTTACATACAAAGCTGTTCTTTGCCTTCAGTGATC
Source organism: Actenoides hombroni (assembly GCA_024336885.1). Lineage (NCBI taxonomy): Eukaryota > Metazoa > Chordata > Aves > Coraciiformes > Alcedinidae > Actenoides > Actenoides hombroni. The sequence goes on from WUAM01000137.1 coordinate 1,314,251, forward strand.
AGAAGACCAGACAATATTCTGGGAACAAATACAGGAGGGAGTTGCCTGAGGACATTACAAAAAAACTCAGTCAGCTCTTCACGGAGCTCCTCTCAAGGCTGAAGGGCAAAGCAGTGGCTTGAGGGCAGCACCTGGCTGGGGTAGAACAAAGCAGCTTTGCTCTTTCAGACTGGCTTCTGTTCTGACATCATCCCAAAGTGGTAGCCATGACGTGATATCGCATGCCACGTGCTCCCAAATGTCTCTGGGCTTGGTTGCTTTCTTTGCAAGGTTTTTCTTCTCTTGATCTCTGCCAAGGGTGGTGTCTAGTTCCCAGGTAGCGGTGTTTTGGGGGAAGGAAAGTTCCCTTTTGTTTGCCCGTGTCTCAGAAGCCATTTGATTTAAGACTCCGGAGACATTGGATTGCATTTCCCAGAGATGTTAGACCCCTCTGCTGAAGGCAAATTGACTTTTACACACACAGGTGCACGAACTCTCCAAGCAACTGGACTTGGAGTCCCAAATGTCCTCTCAGCTCAAAGCTGAAAACCAGGACCTGCAAAGGCTGAACGATATTCTGGCCCATCTCTTGGAGATGCCCAGGGTGAGTCATACAACAACAGCACATGTACAAGGAGAACAGCACAAGCACTGTGCGCAAGAGGCAACAAGAGAGCAGCAATATCTCAATCTGCTTTCGCTGGCTCCGCCCAGGCAAACTTCTCCTATAGGTCAACTTTGTTTTTCTTTTCATAGTTTGCAACAGCCTCTCACGAGCTTAAAAACACACCTTGCTTTGCTTTCCTACCAAATGTGTCTTTTTCCACTTGTCAAACACTAACTCCCTGCACCCTTTGTGTTACTAATTAAGCTTAAAATTAACATGCAAGTAAACAACTAGAATCTCGTTTGTGCATCTCCATCATCAGCAATGACAGGAAAAGAAATGTCATGTCGAGTCCCTATCCTCACAGCACATTTCTCAGAGCACAATCATAGTAAAACCAGTGATGTTTGGAGCCCTGCTATTCCACATGAGTAAGCAACACTAAATCTTCAAGGCAACCCTCACTGATTCTCAGGCACAGGGAAGGGAGGAAGACATTGGCTCAGAAAAGTCCACAAAAAGCTACCAAGAATTCCATCTAGCATTTGCTTAACCTGAAAATTCCCTCCCCTCTGACTGACATATAAAGAGAAAAATACTACAAGCCAATGAGCACACAAGTTTACAGGCAACCACGCAGGGAATGTGCAGCTTGAAGTATTATAGAGGGAGGAGGTTTCAATGGTGTTGGAAGAAGAGGCTGTTGCACCCTTTTATGCAGCACAGCTAATGAGTTGCCATCGTATAAGGAACTGAGGCTATTTCATGTCCATACGATAGGTCTAAAGGCCTGAATCTTCCCCTGCTCTATATGTCATTTGATAATGTTGAAAGGTGAGAACTGAATGCATTTGAGAATTACAAAGTTTGCTTCTGCTTTCCACAGGTTTAAAAAATCAGGCAAAGCCCTGAAGAGGAAGACCAAGCTCGGTGTCATACTGGTTTACTTACCTGTGAATTTCTTTCTAAATACATAAATATATAAAACTGCAAGTTGTAGTCTGAGTGTCTTGTGTTGGGCATAGAGAAGTTCCAGTAGCAACAAACACTCCAACCCTTTGAAGGCCACATTTAGAGAAAATTCCTTTAGAGAAAATTCCTTTTAATCAGTAAAGGAAAGGTTCATTCTACCCCAAAGGAACCCTCTGGATTGACAAGGTCAAGGCAAATATCTAAACTTCCTCTACTTATATGGAGAACATGTGTGGACATGCTGCTTTCCACTAACGAGACCCCTACTTTTAAGCAAGTGAGTCTCTTGGGGGAGGTCCCAGGCCTTGTATCACTGCTGGTGTCTGAAATAGGAAGCACTCAGAGAGAAATCTGACCTTGAGGTCTCCTTTCTTTCTCCCTTTGATAATTATTTCCTCTCACTAAGTCTAAGAAGAGCAGTGGCAGTGGCTGTGATTACATGCATGAAGAGAGCATACTAATACAACTGAAATGCTTATGGATCTTAGTCAACTTGCAAGAAGGTATTTTCTCCCAGTGAGCACTGAAAAGAAACACAGAGCAACACTTTTCTGTCTCAACCTACTCACAGGAGAGTCCACAAGCTGTTTCGACCCTTAGACACTGTTCTCTACACACTGCACTAAATGAAGCCTACACACAGAAAAAGAAAACAAACCAACTTTAGTTTCATTGGGAAGACACATGTCGGAGGCACTACCCACCATAGTTAATGTTGAGGGAACCAAGTGATATAATCCCTCTGATCAGAAGTCTACTTTAATCCCTAGATACTTGGGACCAATTTCATCAACATTACTGTTCTTACGTGCCGCCACCAACATATTCTGACTTCACTGGGACTTATCCACAGAGTGAAGCATGGAACAGGGGATCACAACAGTGGCATTTCTGGAAAAAATAATCCTTTACTAACAAAGTGATAGAAATGTGACCTATGGTAAATATCTTCTGTATTTCTGAATCTTTCAATAGAGTTATGCAGCTACCTGGAGAGGGAGAAGCGTGAAAAGGCTCAGTAATTTAAACGCAAACGTTTTTTGCATTTTGAATTACACCCTTGATTGTTTTCCTTAGGTTTTGACATTGACAGGTTCAGCTGTCTCACAAAGCAAATTTCATAACACATTCTTCTCCCTCTCCCTGCAGTAATCATAGGTTGTAACATCATATGAGATCAATTATAACATTAGCTGTTATCTCCTGTATCACCTGGCCACAGAATTTCTTGCCTTTATTGAAAATACTCCTGCATCAAGCTGAATAATTAGTGTTTGTCTAAAGCACATCCCTTTAGTGTTTCATGTTACTTCTTAACTAAATACAGGCTATTTAGAAAAGCTCTTAAGAGCTGTTCTTTATATTACCAACCCACCAAACCACCTCAGGCTTCTATCTCTAGCTGATTTATGCCTGGTTTCTGACATGGAGCCATTTCCTTCAACTCAGAAGATGGCTTAATGCCTGTCTGGCTACCTAAGTGGCAATTCCATCTTTAATTAGAAAGTACTATTTCTATGTGTCTGGGAAATGATCTGTTTGTCATATCTCCTCTGTTCAGAACTGGTCAGAAAGGGAATTTGGCAAGGGTTCTGCAGTTTCCTGCAACTCGCACCAGAGGCTGGGAGTGGAAAACACAGTTATTAGTGGAGCTGGGTGCCTGAAGAAATAAATTCAGGCCCAATTCAGGATGACAAGGACAGGAAAGCACTGTTATCAGCTAGGCAAGGCTGGGATTTGAACCTGACTCTGCCAAAGTGCAAGTTGACATCCTTCTCCCAGACTCCACAAGTAATGCATACACATGCATACTGATGTGTCCTCATTTTTATGCAGAGTGCTGAACTTAATGTAACAAGTGGCTCAAATACCACCACTTTCATTTCTCCTCTTGGAAACTGAGTGCCACTTAAGTACTTACAATTTCTATACCAAGAAGTACATTTTCTAAACATTACAGTCATCCTAAACAGGGATGAAAACAACAAACACAGCTTCCCCATCATTTCATTATGTACCTCAGTGTTGAACAGCTTCTGCATTATAGTATTCAATCTGTACTTCAGAGTCCACAACAGAGTCCAGGGCAGCCAGGTTTGACAGCAGAGATATTGAGAACCAGCCCCAAGGAAGAGGTGATGCACAAAGAGTGATAGCAGCATCTGCCAGCCTGGCATGGACAGCATCTCCAGGAAGATAATGTTATGGGAGAGCAACGACCCATGTAAAAGATTGAAAAAGGAAGAGGGCTCTAAACGAGTTTCTGGGGGAAGACTCAACCCTGTCACCTACTGAAAGCTACAGAAAATCAAGGTGGTCAACTCAGAACCAAGGTGAGCACTCAGAGGTGTGTTGTATATATGAGCTCAACAGCAGACACAAGGCTGGTTGTGAGAAGTTCAGTGGACATAACTGAAATTACTTAGATCAGGAATTCTGATGTGGTTTGAGTTTGGTTCATAAAAAGTGGCTGTGTCAGCCTTTTGTCCCACAAAGAAAAAGGATTTCTGAAAGTTGAATGAGATGTTCAAGGCAGAAAGAAGCAGACATGGACCTATTGGAGCGGGTCCAGAATAGGGCCACAAAAATGACCAGAGGACTCCATGCTCTTCTCCTATGAACAAATGCTGAGGATTGGGGGTTGTTCAGCCATGGGGAAGAGAAGGCTCCGGGGAGATCTTATTGCAGCCTTTCAACAGGTAGAGGGAGCCTGTAATAAAAAAGGTGGGGACAATCTTTTCAGCAGGGCCTGTAGCGATAGGACAAGGGATAATGGTTTCTTAACTAAAAGAGGTTATATTTAGAATACATATAAGGAAGATAATTTTTACAAGGAGGGTGTTGAAACACTGTCTCAGATCGCCCAGAGAGGTGGTAGATACCCCAACCTAAGATCAGGTTGGATAGGGCTCTGATCAACCTGATCTAGTTGAAGATGTTTCTGCTTGCTGCAGGGCAGGTTGGACTAGATAACCTTTAAAGGTCTCTTCCAACCCGCTTGCTCCAGAAAAGGATTCAGCAGGTAGTATACTGAGATGATAACCCCTGTCCCATCTTCCACATCTAGTAGAAATACAAAGGGAGAGGTGACACAATCTCTCACCTGTAAGCACTGTGAGTCCCTCAGACACCACCTCTTGTTCAACCAATTGAGCAGGCACCTAAGCAACACTATCTGGAAACAAGATGTAACAAAACACACCGGCTTTCACCTCCACTGAAAAGTGAATCATGCTGCTCCTCTAACAGTCTTCAGTAGGGAATCACCTTTCTGTTATATTTGTCTGCTAAATTAATCTTTTATCCTTACAAGTACACAAAACAAATAAGTATTGATCTTGGGATTCATTGTGATATTTTGACATAGACTGAGATGCTGCATTACCTTTAAGCACAGGCAACTGCTAATATTTCAACATACTCATAGTGCAGAAGACCCTTTCCTACCAAGCATCACAGAAACTATGCAATAAAATTTAAAATTTACAGTGAATTTTACTTTTAGACAGAAACTGAGTCTAATGTTTCTATTACTTTTATTATCCAGTGGAAACAGACTTTATAATTCAATTAATATCCCGCTACAGTGCTCCCAACTGCATATTACAGCCTTGCAGGAAAAGAATCTGACACAAAACAGAGAAGAAACAAGGGGAAAACTAATCAAGCTCTTTACATTGTCCATGCTGTGAAGTCTGCTTATGGAGAACAGTGGCATATCTGTGTAATGTAAACGTAGGATAAAAACCCCCTACCTCAATAATAAGTCAGTAGGCCACGACTTGAAACCATGGAAACATTATGTGCAGTAGAGGAACTACTGGATAGTCCCAGTGCCAGGCTTGATAACAACAACATTTCCATACATGCTGTTACTGTCACTCCCCGTGTAGCTTCCAGGCAGCACCAGCCTCCCTGCCTGCCCAAGGCAGCTTTTCCTGCCCTGCCCCAACAAGCCATCTGCTGTGGCAAATTCAGAGGCAGAGCTGTGTGCACCTCTCTAATACATGGATGAAAATGCTTCGTTCCCTCTTCATGGAAACAATATGAGATTTTTTTTTATATATTATTTTTTTTCCTCTTGAACAAAATTACTCTGAAAATTAGGGTCGAGGTATCTGTGTCCTCTGCCACATCCCAGGTGGAACAATGCCACTGAGAAATTAAACGTGACAGAGCTGGGATGCATGTTGTCTCTTCACCTGACATATGTTTTCCATCCTATTTATGACAACATGACAATGGAGAAAAGTCAACACAGAAGGACAGAAAGAACTTCCTACCAAGGGAAAACTGTTTTCTTTATGATCCCGAGGTCATTTCACAATTAGTATACACACAAAAGCTTTTTTGTTCCTATTCATAAGCCATCCCACACTGTTCTAACAAAAGCAGTTTCAGAGCCATTAGGTATCAAGAATGCCAGATGAACCTGCCTTTTATACTGCAGCACATTACTTCCCATTGGATAACTGTATCTCACAGTGCCTTAGGTTTTGCTAATAGATGCAGTTGTTTTACTAACCCAATCCGGCCAAAAATGGCACTTTCGTATTTCACTCTAAGTTCAATGGCTCGTGGCAGAAGAGCTGGGACATAATTCTGCCTTTGTATGAGCTTTTAGTCCTCTTTTGGAAAGATTAATCAGTTTGCAGGATTCCCTCCTCTTGCCCATCAAATGGAGACTGTTCCTTCAGAGCTTTTAGCTTTACAAAAAAGTATGTTGATTAGCTGGCTCAAGGATCTCTGCAGTTCTATTGTTGCCTTTTCCATAACACACACTTACATCAGCCTTACTCCAGGTGTTCTCCACCTTCTCTCTGCCTCTCTCCATTACCTTCCTAGCAGGTCCATATTTCAGTTATGATGGCCAGGGGAAACAGGACTGGCTGGACTGACGTACAACAAGTTACAGTCTTGAACATCACCCTGAGAGGTCCATAAATTTCCTTTCTATTGTTTGTCCAACTGAATCCAGGTATTTTTGTCTAATAAATCACATCCAGAACTCCCATCATTTTCTTTAAAGGTCCTACATAAATCTGCCTACAATATGATCTCTTTCCCTGCTGTTTCTCTCATGCCTCTACATTCCACCCAACTTGTACCCCCCCCAGATTTCTATTTAATGCCCATAGCTGCACTGCACTGACCCTGTTGAAGCAGATCCCCTGCCTTGATGTTCAGAGCAGCTTCTTCCTCTCACAGATAAGCCTGCTAAATTACTACTGTCTTTTCTCTTTCCTTTGTCTTCTTTATGTGGAGCTTATCAAAATTTCCACCTTTTCAACATCTGAACTGATTTTGATTCTGGTTTTGACAGAAGGATTTGAACACGCAGACACACTCCCACACTTCCCAGCTCTGAATAGGCAACTCACAGCCTGCAACAAACATGCAATTCAAGTTAATCTGATCTGTGGAGGGGAAAGTGAAGCTAAATCACTCTACCATCACATTTTTTTTCCGTGCTAGGAATATGTTTGCTGCCCTTGAGATGAGTTGTCACTGTAATGCCCCAGGTAATTTGTACATTTTCCAAATCTCTGTGTTACAAGGCAGGGGTTTTAGGGTAGACTTGGGGGTAACGATTGTGAAAAATTGCTAGTGAGATTGAAGTCTCGCCACCATAAAAGACCTGGGGCAAAGAGAATCTTAAACTCTTGTGCAATAAAGTCTTCGATGTGTCTCAGCTGGTGGGAAGCCAGTGGTAGTAGACTTGTGCATGTGCACACGTGCTAGACACATGAGAGGTTTACCACATACATACCTTGCTCTGGTAGTTTGGGGTTTATTAGCAAAATGCCCCCTAATGTCTGCTGTACAGGCACACAAATGCACAAGAACTCTGAAATAAGTGCAAACATGAGGGAAAAAAATAATCTTATAGAAACAGTTTGCCACATCTGGAACTTACTGTGTCAGAGAGAAAAGTGGCAATTTGAGCCAACCAGGATATGGCTGTGCAGCAGACAATGACAAGATGCTTTACAGGGAAATGGTCATTATTTTAACCTCCATGTGTAACAACTAATTATTCTTACCTTGTTAGTGTTATCTGGGTAATGAATAACCTCTATTGGTCTTTTATTATACAACATAGGCTGCCCAGAGAGGTTGTGGAGCCTCCTCTGGAGATTTTCCAAACCCAGCTGGACACGATCCTGTGCAACCTGCTCTAGGGAAACCTGCTTTAGCAGAGTGGTTGGACTAGATGATCCCCAGAGACCATTTCCAACCCCTACCATTCTGTGATTCCGTGCTTATTCTCATAAATCTCTAAAGCTTGGTGCATTTATAGCATTTCACAATCAAGACTGAACAGTAAAGAAAGTTTTTGTGAAGGTTTAAAAAGTTCTGGTGGGAATTGACCCAACTATGTCCAAAGGAAGAACTGCCTCAACCTTGTCTCTGCTCAAGCTTTGTAAGTTAGTTCCCATTAAAATCTAGTAGAGCAGCTTTATAATGAAATATCTCTATAATTTACTAACATTAACTTTTAACAGCATCTACACTGGCATAAGTGAAGCAAGGTCTGGATTGTTTCTGTTGTGACAATTGCTAAAGCAGGAGGGTTTTTTCTGTAGGGACAAGGCTTATAGCAGAGATCTTGGTCACCAGCAGCTGCTGCAATATTTATTTCACCCAGCCACTGGGTAAGCTGAGATTTGTGCCCAACAGCTGTGCTGACAAAAGCTTTGCAGCGTGGTTGCACATGCAAATGTACCACTGTGCTGCTCAAGGGAAAGAAATAAGCTGTGGCAGCAGAAGCTTCTGTACCCCAATGTAAGTTGCCTGCATTTTGCCATTCAAATACTCATCAATGCAACTACCTTGGCCAACAATCACCAACCTGCAGGTCTTACTCTTCTTGAAAGTCAACAAGACATTGGCTTCAGATTGTCTATATAACACCACAACCAGGTCTGGTCTCTTCTGTTCATTGTCACTTCTCACAGTGTTACTCATATTTTCTTTTTAGAAGTTTCTCCTAGTTCTATGATTTTACACACAGACAGTAAAAATCAATCACCAGAGCACTGGGGAGCTGTCCTCACCTGAATGGTTGCAGCATCCAGGCTCCTTCCTACATCCAGGGAGAAAGTAATGCTGATAAGCTCTCACACAACTGCTTTGCCTGGCTGTTATTAACCCATTTTAACCTTGTGCTTAATCCTCCCTTCTCCTACATTCCCCTTAGCATTGTTGTTTCATTTGTTAAAAAAAACCAAACAAACCCATAACAGAAATACCACCTGAAAAAACTTATCCACACAAAGAAAAGCCAGACAATGTCCTGCAGCTCACACTTCGCTGTGTTAATTCCCTGAGCTACATCACTGCTATAATCAGATTAAAATGGATCATACTAAGACTAGGAAAGATGAATGGTGGATCAAGATTTCATTATCATAACAACAGATAAATAGATGTGAAATAGGAAAATAAATTGAATTGAGTATAAGCAATAAAAACTCTTCTAAAGGATTAGCTGAACAGTATAAGCAATGATGCCAGGGAAAGTCCTTGATTGTGGAGGCTAAGTGGTAGCTCTGCAATTATGTTGTTCTTACCCCTTTTTAATTATTACTTATGTTTACTAAAAAAAAATCCCACAGACTGGAGTCAAGCCTGAAACTCAGTTGTGCCTATTGCTGCTCATTCATAGAGATGGAAGAGCTTCCTCCAACAGTGCAGTCCATGAAACAGAACCTCAGGAAAGCAGTTCTACAGACCACAACCAAATTATATCTTTCAGGGAACTGAATTTAAATCAGTGCCACATTTCATAGCTGGGCCCTGGCATTAAAGCTTTGGGACATACAAAATGGGAAGAAAAGGAAAGAAATAAAATATCACTGTTTTCTGTTATGGAGGCTACAGGTTAGAATATAAATAGGTGAAAATGAAGTAGAAAAATTCAAAGCTGCAGCTGAGAATTTCAGGGCGGATGGTTCAGTGAAAAGATGACAAAAGGAATGATGGTTTTTAAGTCCATTTACATTAAGATTTCTGGCAGGTTTGGAAATGCAGCTTTCCTCCACTTTAATCACAGTATAGTGCAGAATAAATCTATGTAACAAAAAGACAAAGCATCTGGCTGGTCCAGCTCAGCAGGACAATAACAATTCAACAGCGGAATAACAGCACCTCAGCACCTAACACTACTTGTGCATTGATTCTAAGCTGTGTTTAAAACAATATGTAGTTATCTTCAGATCTGTCCCTTTCAGTCACAGATTCTATAAGGACAAACACTAGAAAACATACTCTGGATCCAGGGTGAAGCTTTCTGCCGTCTCCCATTTATATCTCCCTTTGGCAGATTGCTTGGCAAAGTTGAGCAGCAAGTTCAGCTCAGCTGGTGTTCATGTGCTTTGAACTCTTTAACGTCTTCAATAAACCCTGTGTCTAGGAGCTCAGCATTTTATGTACTGAGAACTCCATTAACAAGGGCCGTAACACTTTACCATTGTTTGCAGGTATAGTTTTTGCAAGAGGTTTCTTGTTTGGAGAAGAGCACACTAGGAAGTATTAATTACATTTCTCACTTGATTTTATATACACTGATTTACTTCCATTAGCTTTTTCAGCTCAGAGGTAAATCTTGTATTCTTGCACACATAGATTCATTTGCTATATTTATGCATACCAGGGCAGAAAATTACTGAAAGCATTTGCCCAGTTTCAATGCCTACTCCTACGTGAACCAAGCTCTTGATTTTATGACTAGTAGAAATAGCATTAAGATTATCCTCTTGCCTGGGTAGCAAACATGATTCATTCATGTTGGACTGTAAATGCCTGCAAAAGATGGGTTTTGGTTGAAAAACTGTCTTAGTTGCATACAACGGTGATGTAACAAGACAAGGCATCCCAAGGTATCCTCAACACATGACCTCCTTTGCTGAAGGTCGGTCACTCTCTCCCAGTTTACTTTCAAGGAGACTGTACTGGGTGTACATGACAGTAAGAGACTTTTTTTGCTAGACTGAAGACCAGACTTTCCAAACCACTGCAGTTTTATAGTATTTACTTTGTTAAAAGCACACAAATGGCGTCCTGATTAGAAAAAAATGACATGCATGTTATTTAATCTCTCTTACACTTTCCATATTTCTCATGGAATTCATCAACTATTTATTTACCCAGAGCCTGGAAGTGGGAATTCATTTGGAAGAAGAGTTTCTGGCCTTCCAGATTATTTTTTCTTTATTTGAAATGATAAATTTTTGTCATATTATATTTCATTATTACCCTATTTGACTCAGTAATGAGAAAACAAGACCTATAGGCTATGATGCAGCTGAGGATTTGCCATGCCTTAATCACCCCAAGCAATGCTGAGCTGAGCGCTTCTGAGAGACCTCCAGTGATGGATATTGCACATGTCCCACACAGCTCTAAAGCTCTTCCAAGACGACATTTTCCTAAACTGAATGTAATTCTAACCTGAATCTCACTTTTTCTGCGTTAACCTCACTACTTCTTGTCCAAATCCTAGAGTACTGCAAAACTCATACTCCTTATTTTCAGCAAACTGAAGACAGGACACATTTTCTAGGCCTCTCCTCGTCGAGTTAATTCCCCAGGGTCTCAACAACTGCTCAGCATATTCTTTGAGTGTTTTACCAATATTTGTATGTAACACTTGCAGCTGAAATCTACCCACTGCTGACTACAATGTGCATGGACTTCAAATCTCTTGCAAATAAGTATTCGTATTTAGACCTCCCAGACCATCATGCACAGTACACCAGGGGTCACGAAGGTGTCATAAAAAGACAATACATAAAATTAGACTTTCCTACTTTTTCTGAAAAGTCAATATCTGGAAAAATTTCCCCCCTAGGATTTCACAACTTAGTTTTCTCTAAGAATTACAATATAGAGCGACAAAAAAACCCAATAATATATTCAATTTTTCTGTTATGAATTTCCAAACAGTTTCTTTACTGGCTTGGTTTGTAAACACTAAAGAAAACAACATCTTTTTCTTGAAGAAAGCTGTCTAGAGACCCCATCCTCTAGTGAAGTCTTCATCCCCCACATAACTCCATGTAGGCCAAACAGTTCTGCTGTAATCACAAAACAGACACGTTGCTTTTCTATTCCCACTCCTAACTCTGCCAGAATTGTAAAACAGGCCAGGTTCTCTGTTGGGATCTGGGCTGTCTTTTTCATTTAGGACTACACTGGAAACTGCTAATGCACAATGTTTTGCTACCATAATTAGGTTAGTCAGGAGCATGAAATGAAGTCATACTTCTAGATGACCAAATTAAGTTTGGCAATAAAATCAGCCCTGTAACTATCTGGATGTAGAGCTGAAACCCCTGACAGGGAGATTTGGCAAGTCTGTGCTACCATTGTATTCCTACATTTTGCTAGTCAGTGATTTCTAAAGTTTTAATTTAAATCTTCAGTATTGCTAGTTGCAAAATGGATGCTAAGAACTCCTGATGTAGCCTTTTAAGCCCTTCACAGTGATTGTTTAACTGTTCATGGCTGATCTCCTGTTTTTTTCTGGTAGGTTATGATGCCTAGGAAATGCAATTAGGTGCAATTTGTGGTGCAGTTTTACAAAGCCATCTTTGCGGTGAGAGAAATACAGGAACACAATTTGGGAAACATGAAATGAACCGAGAGCAATCCAAAGGGTAAGTCAGACCACAAAGTAAGTAAGTGGCAATATAATGTATTTGACAAGCAGAAATATGAAAGCTAATAAGGTGCAGCTGTGCGAGGCACAGGAAGCTATGTTTGATTTTGAATCATTTAGAAGAAGCCATTCAATTGCCTGCCACCCTGTTAGCATATTTAAATAGTTCTAATCTGGTTTCATCACTGTGATTAAAATTGCTGACAAGGATGGAAAATAATGATGAACAGAATCGAGTGCAGCAAATAGTGGGACTGTAAATGGGCTTACAGAGGCGTTGGGGACAGCAGCACACCTGATACAACAGCAAAAGCAGATGGCAGGGGAAGAATTCAGGAGGCAAATTCACAAAAAGAAAGCATGTTTCAAAACCTTCTTTCCTCTTCTGATTTTAGTTCACTCTTTGAATTAGATCGTAGCTGAAGCGGGTAGAAGATACCTGCATCGTTCAAAAGGCACAACTTAAGAGATACTCCTTCTCAAGCAATTCACTGAGGGGCAACAACTCTGATATGTCCTGTACTGTCTGAGATCTGTCGATGGGCAGAGTTAGGTGGCACATCGCCGGTTCTGCCAAAAATAACTGAAGAGGATGACAAGAGCTCAGAAATATCAGGAACTTGAAAACTCATGAGACCATTCTGAAAGTATCTTTTGCTTTAAGAATTCCAATTTATAATGTTTTCTGGTCTTAACGTGGAAACTAGGGAAGCATTTTAATCGATAACTGAGAAACATTGCAAGTAAGGCTTTAAGGAAAAGCATTGATGGTTCTTGAAGAAATTGAAAGACCTGAAAAGTATCTCCTTCCTGCATGCCCCAGAGTAATTCAGGCAAAGACTAATTTCAGTCCTTAAGTAGAGCAGTAGCAACAAACTCATTTCCGCATTAAGAAACAACTGATGTGATGCCAAAAAGTATTCAGAGTGTAGAGGAAGTTTATCTGTATTCCTCAGTATCTGCAGAAGTCTGTTCTGAGCCGCTGGGTTTCTGCAATCCCTCTGGATCCCTTCCTGTTTCTGGAATACCAGGCACCTTCAGCACTACTTTCCTGAAAGACTCGCATTTCTTCAGGCACTGCCTTGTGCCCTGCACACTCAGGGTGAGATGACATCTGTCCCAGAGTCTCCTCCAGATACCCATCTCCATTTTTTTTTATTGTTTAAGCAGCCTAGAACATTGCAGCATCCCAATACTGAAAGCTCACAGAGGATCTGCACCTTTAGGCTTCAAAATAACCTGCCCTCTTATAATATTATGCCATTATACAGATATTGCTGTGTGACATATATGGGAATTAAGTTCACGTACTAAATTTCAGGCTAGCACCCACAAGACCATTCTTCTCTGTAGGGTCTACAAGCCTTCAGAGACTTGGCAAAATCATCATCTCTCTGTTCCTACCAAGAGGGGCAACGTCCTCAAGCTTGGATGCTGTCCCAGGTTTGACTTGCTTACCCCCAGGCACAATGATTAGGAGTTGGGAGCGTGTGGACAACACCCAGCCAACATCTGCCTCTGTCATCCGCCATAGATTGTGGCTTTGTGTTTATAGAAGTAGCTAAATGGGAAGAAAGTGTGCTAAAGCTCAGTAAGAGAGTAAAACAAGCAGAAAGAAACAACCAATGTGTAATCAGAAACAGAAGAAATACATACAGAAGAGATCTGCCTTATTCTTGCAGCTCTATCGCATTTTGTGTCTTTTTCACCTAAGTTTTTTCCATTGAAAATGACAGAAGGCAATATGTCACTAAGAACAAAGATGACAATTGCAAGCGGTAGGTGTTTTCACTAGAAATTGCCAACACAAATTTTTATGTCTTTCTCTTATTGAGGCCTTTGATAAAAAAAACCAAAAATGATGCCTTGGAGGTTTTTTGAAAAGCTGGAATATTGCAATAAAATATAATCAGTACAAGGCTACATAAAATTTATGGGACACCTTTTATGAGAACATCCCAAGGGGTTTCATATAACAGCTATAAAACAGTAAAACACATCATGGCAGAGATTTAATTTTTAAAATGTCAGAATACATATTAATGTTTTACCATCATTACTCTTCACTGGAGATCTAAGAACATTATTAAAATGGTTCTATCTGAAGTTGGTTTAGGTGAAAGACTCTTAATGTCTGAATATGGCTTATGTTTTAATGAGTTTAATTGGTTGATTAAAGCAACACCAAAACAAAAACAACTATGATGTGTTTCAGCCAGGAAGGGTTTCTGAATTATTAGTCACTGTAATTTGTTCACCATTCCCTCAGGTTACCCAGGTCCATCCCTCCCAAATTTACAAAGGGACAGCTGAGAGGAAAGGAGATGAGCAGAACATTTTGCTCATGTTGAAACATGCACCCTTGTACCATGTAACATGTCAAAATTCCTTTACTAAGGATAGTATGTAAAGAAGAAGGAAGGTCCTGGGAAGAAACAGCAAGTCAGAAAAATGAAAGAATATACATGATCAGCAGCATTAGAAGCATCTTGGCTCCCTTTCACACCTCACCTCTGGTATTGCTATAACTTACTCCTCCTATGCTCCCATCACCACCTGAACCACCTTACATATTAGAAGTTGATTCTAGCTGTGCAGTCTATAGCTTTCCCATGGGTTATTAGCTACACTGTTTTTCTGCTGAATCTAGGTTTAAGTCCTTTTAAATGAGAACTAGCACTAGAACTCTAGCAACAAGATTGAACTGCAACTCTGCAAATTAATTGTTTGAAGAAAGATAAGCCAAGCACGATGCAACACACAATTAATAGGCTGAATAAGTTATGAACTGACCTCAGGGAATAAAAAGTGAAAGAATGGTGTCTGTTTTTCAACTCTTTGATATAGAAAAGAGGTCAAAGCTGGAAAAAAAAAATATCAAAGTCAAAGACCAAAGTGAGAACATCAAGCCAGATGGGACAGTAACAATTAAATGTGTTAGTAATTGTGAAAGCTCAGCAATGGTATCTGCTTCTGTACACTTGAGTTTAACACTAAAGTGGCCACTAGCCCACATGCTTAAAAGAATATCCAAGGAATCTATAAGCATGCAGGGTCTTGAAATATGAACAAGCACCCTGTGCCAATTACTGGGCTGCTTCTGTTGGCAGTCCTCAGTGGGAGGTTAGGTTGAAGAAACAGAGGGTTTGTTATGATATAAACTGCAAGGACCTTCATCTCTATCATGGTTTAACCTTCTGCTGGTGGCTAAACACCACATAGCTGTTCACCCACCACTTCCACTACCCCCCCACCTTTCTGTGGGATGGGAAGGAGAATTGAGAGGAAAAAAAAAAACCAACGTGAGACCCCAGGGGCTGATATAAGGACAGCTTAATAAAACAACACAAAGAAGGAAGAAAATAACAGTACTACTGATAGTACTAATGAAATTATATATAAAGCAAGTAATAGAAGCCAGGAAGGCTCTACCTGTGCCCAGGACAACAACTTTCCCTGCTCCAGCCACACCGAAGCTACACACTGAAGCAAGTTGAAAATAGATGCCCCCACCCTGGGCCAATCCTCCCTTATATAGGGGCATGACTCTGCATGGTATCAAACATCCCATTGGCTGGCTCAGTTGTTTATCATGGTTGTGGCCCCTCCCAACCACTTGGTCCAGCAGCTACTGGTGACAATTAACCCCAACTGAACCCAGGACAACCCACAGTGGAAATGAGCTGAGGGACTATCACAGCAAAGTGTCCCAGAAACACAAGCTCTAACCTTGAGGCAGCTGTCTAGGGACAGTGAACATGGACAAAGACAACGTTTACGTGAGATACATCGTGATACAGTGGTGTTGAAGATCAACACAAAACACAAACACACATCCTTGAATTTGACTTAATATTTGACAAAGTATCTGGGAAGACTGGGCTAAAGAGATGCCTTCAGTAGAGCATCTGCTGAAACTGCTGCAGCTTTAGCTGGGAGGGATGTAAGAGGCAGCGCTCCCACCTGAACACCCCTGGTACTCAGACTGCAGTGCATGAGAACAAACGTATCACAACAGCCAAGCACTGGCCTGGAGAAGACCTCATAGTCCTAAATCCTGGTGCATGAGACACAGAAACACGTACAAGCATGGTTTTTCCTCCCTTGGAGGGTAATTCACAGTGATCTTCTGACCCTATTCATGCACTTATGACTGCCTCTGTACTGGCTCAGAAAGGGGGCATATGGACATGCACTTGTACCCTCTGTCCCCAGCCTTCATATAGTGGAAATGCATTTGTTCTGTTTGTTGCCTGGAAACCACTGTAAGGGTGAAGTGAGCATCTGGATTCCTCTCCTTTCCCTCCAAACACTCTTTGGAAGAAAGCATCAGATGAAGCCTGGTCTTGTGCAAAGGCAGATCAGGAGTAGTTCCACAGTAAG
The DNA here is from genome assembly GCA_024336885.1 of Actenoides hombroni. Taxonomy (NCBI): domain Eukaryota; kingdom Metazoa; phylum Chordata; class Aves; order Coraciiformes; family Alcedinidae; genus Actenoides; species Actenoides hombroni. Next base: position 1,330,855 of record WUAM01000137.1, read on the forward strand.
GTAGATAAACTATCCTGCCAGGCATCCTCCAAACCATCTTAGTATCCATCCTTATCTCCGGGCGAAGCTGAAGGAAGTCAAGTCCTTCAGATTAGCTAAATGAAAAAGCTTTTGATCCCAAAACTTTCTCTGTGTTTGCTAACAAGGAGGTGAGTTCAATCCACACTGTCACGGAAGCCCCTGTAGTGCTCTGTATTGACAAAGGACATACATTGGTCAAGCCAACAGAAACAAACCTACTCTGTAATAATTGGACTTGTCGGCCAGGATATCACCAAGCAGACTTAATAGTTCTGACTGATTTAAAAAGCTGTAAGTGAACAAAATCTGTATGTTTTACAAAAATGGATAAGTAATCAGAGCCCTGCAGTACTGAAATGATAAGCTCAGAGATACAGCATAGGAGAAAGCTTCTTATTGCTTAATCCTCAGCTCTCAAGCAAGCCAAGCGTAAAATCCTTTAATCAAATCTAATAACCTGGGATAATCTTCAAAATAATGACTGCAAGGAATAACACATTCCTGTGTTCATTAAATCCTGAGGGTTTTTTTTTTAAAACTGGGTTGTTTTTTTTCCAGCAGTGTTAAAGTTATTCTCACATGTTGCATTATGCGTAAATTCCTAAAAGTAATAACAAATGTTAAAACAAAGAAATTAACTGCACATTCTGATGGTACTCAAACTACCTTCCTCAACAGAATACAGCTATTTTCTGTACACAGGAACAAAGGACATGTACGTGTAACGACATCAAACACTGAAAATCATGCTCTCTGTCCTGAAAAAGAAATCATCCTGGATATCAGAAGTATTCACAGCTCACAAGAACTGATTTATAGAGAAAAAAAGTGTCACTTTTGTCCTTGTTTCCTCTGAATATTTTTTAATTATCACATTCTTTGGGGGCTTTGGGTTCATATGTATTAACCGATCCACATCAGAGTTTACTTCGAGGAATTTCTATCTACAAGTATTTTGGGGAACTGAGAGTACACAAGGCTGAATCATATTGCCTCACTGACAGTTTTAGTGCCATTGAACACACCAAACTCTGTCTTAACACAAACCATCTCAGAGCCTAATAAGAAACATCTATGCCCCTTCCACAGTTGGTAGATGACAGATGATAGACAAGTTAGTCCTAACTCCCTGGACAACTTCCATCTTCAGCAGGTATATTTTGCCTGTTTAAGATGCTCTTTCAGATTTATTCAATTCTGAAGCTTAACAAACATTTAAAAGAAATAAATCCTCAGAAGCTGGTAAACCAGATTTCATTTCATACTGTGAACAGATTTGTCTGTATTACAAACAAATGATGACAAAGACTTATATTTTTCTGCTCATTCATCAATTGTGAAATGAGAGTGTAGAATTTACACATTGCACTCAGATTTAAACAGTGTTCAAAGGCATACAGATGAACTGCACTAGCTGTCCATATAAAGTGAGCAGTCAGCTATGCCACATGATATTATCACTCTTTTCAGTGACTAGGTGCCTGAAATTAAAGACAGAGCAACAACAAATGATTACTGTCAGCAGTATTTCTAGTCATCCTCATATCATTCTGTTCACAAGCCAGTATGGCATTAGTAAGAAGAAGGGTCACTGCCTCCAAATAGTCATGCAAATAGAAATCCCATTCACTCACATCATAGAAAATTAGGCTGGAAGAAATCCAAGAGGGCATTAACTGCTCTGCCCAGTTCCTTGCCTAAGGCAGGATCCCTACTGACATTCCTGATGAATATTTGTCAAACCTACTCTTAAACCATCTCTTAAGACGGAGTATCCACAGCTCAACTCAAATCTTCCTTGCTGCAGGTCAAGTCCTTTCCTTTTCAAGTTTTCAAAATGCATTTACAGAAGATAGTCTCCTTTTTTCTTTGAATAGAGAAAACAAGGATGGAAAAAAAAGTTTAAAATAACAAGAAAATTAAGTAAGGAAGAGACTGTTCTTCTCTTCAGCATTCTTTCTTTAGCTTGAACAAGCCCAACTCTTTCAATATTTCCTTGTGGGTCATATTCTCTAGCTGAGAACAGCTAGAAACAAGTCATCTCTTTCTTGAAGGGCAGCACCAAAACCAGCACAATTCTTCATCTAAAGCCATACTTCCGCTACACAGAAGTAATTACATTGCATTGCAGACTGTTCTCCTGTTCATATGTCCACTGTGACACTAACTGATTTGCAAAAGCTTGCTATCATTCACCTACGTCTAGTTTGCAGCCCTCTATAACCTCTTCACCCATCTTGGAATGTCCAAATAGTTTTCTTCTCACCCTATATTCACATACTTGATTATTCCTACATAACTATAATTATTCCCTAGTGAATAATATTCTCATTTTTCAGATCATACCTCCATTTTGACAACATCATTTTTATGGTCTCTATCACAGCATATTGGTAGAGATTCTCATCTCAGTATCCTCTCTGTTGTACAGGTCACTAACAAAAACAGTGGGCACAGGCAAACTCAGAGGAGACCCTTGGAGAACTTCACTGACAATACCCTTCGTTTTGACATGAAATACTTGTGTGTTACGTTTTCTGAGACTACTAATCAGTCTATAGTCATTTCCTCTCAACCATACTTCCCTAGTATCCATCCACATTCTACACCCACTGGGTATCTCATTTATCTCCAAGCACTCTAAGAAAAAAAAAAAACAACAAAGAAAAAAAAATGGTAAGGGCAGCTAAAATTGTTTGGACAAAAAACTTTGCAAGATCATTTTGAAAACTCCTGCTGTGTTCATCTCCTGTGCTAGGCTGGCATTTCACTCCTTTAGGCACTGGTATTAATAGTGCTATCTACCTCATGGCAAGTGAAGATCAATACAGAATAAAGCATTCATCATTTTAGACTTCTCCAGATCTTCTGTCTATTAAGTGTCAGCGATTGGACTTCTCGTAACTAATGCGCCTTGCTATTTCATCTCACTTTATGTCTTGGCCTTTTTGATTAGGTCACTGAGAGCTCTTGCTATGCCTTTATCCTCCTTCTCAGTAGCCTGACCTAGTTTCTGCTTTCTGTATCTTTTCCTTCTGTGTTTGAAGTCAATGAAAGGCTGATAACTTAGCCAAGCTGATCTCTTACTGACTTCTTATCTTCACTCCACAAGGAGAGAGACTTATTAATATTCTTCTTTAAGGACCTGCCAGCTTTTTTAAATTCCCTATTCCACCAGACTGGCCTCCCAGGCAACACCTACCAATTTTGTGACTGCTGAAGTCTTCCTACTTGAAATCCATTGTTACTGTTTTGCTACTTATCTTCCTTCAAGTCCTGGGAATCATAAATGTATCATTTCATGAACGTTCTCATCTAACCTGGCCTTTATCTAGATATTGTCAAACAAACTGTGTTTCTATTGTTCAGTATGTAACCAAAGTTCACCCTATTCTAGTTCTCTTAATCATCTTTGCCAAAGTCCATCAGAAGCATGTTCTAAGAACTTGCTAAACAGACTCTCTGAAATACATTTTCTTTGCAACAGATAAAATAAACAACAGTAAATAACAACCTGCATTAAGAGTCAGAGCTCCTTCTGCTTATTCTTCATCTTTCTTGCCTTACAGGGATTGCTATCCAGTCCTATGATTTCACAAACAACCTAGTCTGGTTTTTACGTCCATCTAAGTCATCATTGTTTATGCTATTTCTGGAACCGATTAATTCCAAGTCAAAGATCTTCAGTGGTCTCCATTCTTGCTCCTGACCACGTTAAATGTGATTCTCGGTTGAGGAAAACAAAGGCCGTGCATTTACTTCCAAGATGCATATTGGCACTCCCCATACACTGACCCTAGACTGGATGGACTGACACCACCACAAGCTGTGTCCTTGATTCTCTCATTCTTGCCCCTCCCCAGCAGTCTATGACTACTTTCACTGGCAGTACTGAAATGTTGACTGGAGAGAATAAAAGCCCCATAAAACAGGAAACCTGAGCAGGCCACTGAAAATGGAAGCTGTGTTTGTACTAGGCTGACCACAGCAGGTTAATTGACTTCAGCAGTTCAGTGATAGTGTTCGGATACTGAAGAGAGACAGGATGATCCAGCAGCTGCACGATGAAAAGATAGAAGCTATGACAATGGAAGAAGGAAAAAGACATTCATAGGGATAGTGGTGCTCAGAAAATCTCCAGCTTTGGAGATTTTCAAACTGGACAAGACAAGGCTCTGGTCCCTGCAGAAGGCAAAGTCTATTCTATTGAAGTCTGGGGCTGTAATCCTCCTTTTTGCATTCTTTTCTCCTTTCATTATCTTGACTTTTACCATTGCATAGTCAGTACCATCAAGGTTTCCGCCAAACTTCACATCTCCCAGCACCACCTCCTTGCTGGTAAGCATGAGGTTCACCAGAGTGTCTCTCTATTCACCAGCTTCTTAATCACCTGTGTCAAGAAGATGTCATCAGTGTTCTCCAGAAATCTGCTGGATTGCTTGTGCTCTGCTGCATGGCCTTTCCAGCAGATATCACAGTGGCTTAAGTCCACTGTGAGATCTAGGGCTTGAGAACATGAGGCTTCTGCCAGTTGTTTGAAGAAAGTCTTTCTTCTTTTTTTTTTCCTTCATCCTGTGAATGTAATCTATTCTGTGAAAATTAATAAAAAAGCCTCAAAGATGGAAATGAGTTTCCAGATCCATAGCAAGTCTAAAGCACTGTGCATTTCTTATTAAAAAACTGCAAACTGGAGGAGATGAAATGAAGAGGCAAATTTAAGGACCCTTTCCTCCGAAGATGGGGTCATAAAAGACTTTCTTATTAAAAACCAGACAGGTTACAACTATTGAAAAACAAGTCCATGAGCTCTACTTGGATGTATTTGACACTACTGAAGTCAAGATATATACAGATACGCATACATCAAGCAGCAAAGAAAGTTTCACAGAACCCTAGAGAAAGGCCAAGAAGATATATCGATAAGCATCTGTAAGCAAAACCGGGAAGCAAAGGCAACAGAGATGCATTTGATGTATTTTGCCAGGGGTGGAAATCAGGAAGCCATGCCTGCAACACAGCAAGCAGCACGATCACAGGAAATGTCCCTGCTCAGGCAACTGCACAGGCAGTGGAAAAAAAATGGCTATGTTGTTCTGCAACACTTATGGTCCAGCATACTAAAAAGTCAGTGAGATAAGTATTTTAACCACAGAAAGGGTATTTTAAGGATTGGTCTTAATAGATCTTGTTAATTAAATAGCATTCCAACGACACACGTAACACATACAAGGAGGACACAGAGGGACAGGTAAGCACAGGACAAATTAAACACGCTGGGGGCTGCCAAGTTTCACCAAAAGAGTATCCTATACAGAGCCCAAAATACAAATATGACCAAACACAGTATGTCAGTAAAATCACAGCAGTTCAAAAAAGTTGTGGAGCCTGTGTCATCTGCTATACAAAAGCAGGAGACATCATTCAGAGAAGAGCCACATCAACAGACCTGATTTCAGCTTGGTTACCAGTGAAGCAAGGAAGAGGACAGTGTTATAAGAAAACTTTAAAAAAAAAATATTATTTTTCATATCACCTAGAGAAGCTGCTGAATCTTCCTCATATAGAAGTTTTAGAAATAGACAAGTGCCATAGGTAGATAGCCTGGCTGTACTTAGACAACTCTATCAGAGGGAGGTGGCCCTCTAGTACTTGTCCCTTGCACAATAACTTATATTGCAGTTGGCACCATTTTCTTCATTCTTGGAAGAATTCTGGGGTATTGTCTTGGACTGCAGAATTTTCGAGTCTGACATGCAACTGGTCAATCTGATGCAGAAGCATCAGGATTAATAAGAGAAGGAGCTAAGCATTCTCCTTCCTTCATGACAAGGTCATAGGATGCAGCATAGAATTCAAAATGACACTTTTGCTACTTCTGTCACATGAGAGATAGGAAATTGGGAAAGCAGGACACTAAATCTATGAGCAACACTGAAGTCCTTACATCTGTGCCCATCTCACCGTTGTAAAGTAGAATTTAAGCATTCTATAGGAATATTTTTGTCTCCAAAGAAATTTCACTGCACAACAGGCCAGACATTGTGCATCTGACAAATGTGAAAGGGCATGCTGATGGCATAGGGATTTAAGATGCAGCAAACATTAGGAATGACTGAAGCAAAGGATCTTAAACCATAGAGGACCAAACCTTACTTTCAAGCAAGGGCCATGTTCTCAGGTGCAAAAAACCTTGTCCCAATCAATCTCTTTTTCAAGTTATATTGTAGGTACCAAGAGTGGGAGATAAAATGGTTCAAAAATCAGAGGGGCAAATGTAAGTTCTCTGCAAAGCTCATAGAACCTGTGCTATATTAGTGAACAGGCTTTTATTCTACGGCATAAAAAGAACCCAACAGAAGAAGAACCTTTTGGTATCATCAGCAAACACCAACTTTTGACCTGTTGAGAGACATCAAACTCTCTTCAGAGAAGCAGTGGAGAGGGCTGGGACCAGTACTGCTGCAGAATCACAGAGATTGTTGTTTATTAGCCTCTTGCATCCCCACAGGTTTGAGAGCTACTTGAAGATCCTTACACTAACTGAAATAGATGGTACATTTGCTATATTGACCTAAGCAAGGATCTATGAATAACATTTCCAAGTTTCCTCTGGAGTTGCACTATCAAAGCAGAAACTAATCAATGAGCACTGGCTGCAAGACCCAAAAGGGAAATTCTGACAGACATCACCAAAGAGGATTTTGCAAATATGGAAGTACTTTATCACAACTCAGGTTCAGCTTGGGTGCCATTAGTAATGGCACAAACACTTTTAAGAGCAGCTAATGATCTGAAACAAGCAGTAAATCTGCATGCAAACATGATAAAAAGCTTTGCATTGAATCTGCAAGTCTGCAAGATGAACCAAAACCAAATCACTCAAGAAGAAACATTGCAAATAGGAGAGAATCAGTCCATGTGCGTATTTCTACTATCAAAATACTAACACTTTTCTGGGATGCATTTCAGGGCTGAACAAACCAACTCCTAAAGTGATGGACAAAAAATATGACAATGAATACCAGAATCAGAAAAAAAAACCCCACAACAATAAATCAAGATAGTTCTCATTTAGACACAGATAAATGGAGGCATTGAAGAAACACTAATGTAGTAAAAGAACAGAGATGCTGAAAACAAAGCATTTAAAAAAAAAGATAATTGTTTCCACAGTTAAAAAAAAAAAAAAAAAAGGCAAGAATTTGTCAAATGGACGCTGCTAAGCCAAGCTATCATGTTCTGTGAAGAATCATTTCAATCTGGTCACTAATGAGCGGATGAAGACAAGACCTTCAAGGGAATCAGGCTTTTGAGAGTCCTCAGAATTTGACAGAAGCAAGCGAAAGGGGCAGGCACCTGACAATCCCTGTATAGACAGCTCGGCAGTGTGTTGCCCCAGAGGGCTGCAAAAGTGTCTTTGAAAGACTGTGATCACTCCTAAGACACCGAGACACATTAAAGCTTCATGAAAGCAAACTAAAGGGCTGTCAGTTATTGGATTCATTAGAGCTTACTAGTTTAATAATATTTTACTTAGACAATATAGAGAGCGATCAAAAGCCAGAGAAGTAAAGAGAGTTCTCCAGCAACAGAAGTCTCATTTTCCCATGATTTCTATATCATAAGTTGAGTTTTCTGCCAGATTTCATGATCTTTGAGGACAGATTCAGACTAGATAAAAGGAAGAAATTTTTTACTACGAAATATTTTACAATAATGCTTAGTGAAAAACTGGAACAGATTGCAAGATGCCCAATCCCTGGAAACATTCCAGATCACATTGGACGGGGCTCTGAGCAACCTAATCTAGTTGAGGCTGTCCCTACTCACTGCAGGGGGTTGGACTAGATGAGCTTTAAAGGTCCCTTCCGCCCCAAGCCATTCCATGATTCTATAATCCTTACAAAATATCCTTCCTTTAAATAAAACTAGTTGTGTTTGATGTCTACAGCCAAGAAGCATTTGTTTGAGTATTACACAAGAAGTGCATTTGCTAAACAGAATTCAAAAATTGTGACTGAGAGTGATTAAAGAGCTATTTTATAGCAAATTTCTGCACTGGCTGCATACTGTTTCTGCAGTCCAACTCACTCTCTTTAGTACTCTAACAAGAATGAGCTAAGTTTACATCATTCCTTATTACTGCTTCATTCATAGTCTTGAGACAAGATTCATATTAGCCATTTTCTGCTCTTGTTGCATCATTTGTCAAGAAAATGAGGAATAAGAATTTCAGCACCTAATATGCGCTGAGTTATAGAACTGCACCAGGATTATACCTCAGCTTTTCTGATAGTTGCTAGTTCTCTCTCCTACCTTTCTCTGCATACATCTGCTTGAGAGGTGACTTATAACCAGCCCTCACTTCACTTTTCCAGGGGGGCCCTTCACTTCTGGATCTGACCAAGCTGTAACACCTCACGAACAACCATAAGAGGACAGAAAATCTATTAATAAAACATAGCCCAGCCATAAATCTGCTACCAGTCAAATCCATTTTGGGGAGCTTGCCTCCAGCTCCCTGGTGAGTGGCTTAGTGCTTTATCACAGACAGTCTATTTGCAGGGTTATGAAGAGGCAGGGATGTAAGGGCACAAGGCTTTGTATATGTGCACAGTTTGGTTCTTGTGTGTGAATTGAGGGGGGGGTGGCATATAACAACATGAGCACATACGTGTAAATTTTTGTGAGTGTGGACATAGATTCTCCACATAGAAATGTCTGAGGTATTTGATCCTTTCATTGCCTCAGTCTTTACTGGAAATGTCTTCTCTAAGTCCTTCTACGTTCCTGTGCCTGGGGTAGAGTCAAAAGCAGTGAAGTGCTACTTGTGGAAGGAGATCCTCAAAGGACTACCATAAGCCTGTACCAAAACATATGAGACCAGGCAGGATGCATCCAAGGGTGCTGGATGCTGTCATTAAGAATCTGCTCTCAGTTTTCAAAAGGTTATGGTGATTGGGGAGGCTTCTGATTGAAGATTGAAGAATGATGAGCTTGGGAAAGGAGCCCAGCCTCACCCCAGTCCTGGGAAGTCTTTGGAGCATATCCTCCTTGAAGAAAGTTCCAGCCCTCTGTAGGACAGGTGGGTGTTTGGGATCAGCCAGCACAGATTTGCCAGGAGCAAATCATACCTGACAATCCTGGTTGCATTCTACAATGAGAGGATAAGAAAAGAGCAATGCATGTTGGTTTAGCAAAGATTTTGGCAAGGCGACCCGTGATATCCTCGTAGTCCCATTATTAGCACATGGATCAGATGGGTTGTGCAAAAGGTGAGTGGTTGACTGTCCATACTATTAGGCACAGGGAGTAGCAGTAAGGGGTTAAAAGTACAACTGGAGACCCATTGTTCATGGTATTACTCAGAGGTTGACCCTAGGGCCAGTAGTGTTTAACATTTACATTAACTGAGTCAAAAGCATGGACTCCAATCAGCAATTTCACAGGTACCAAACAGGAGAGAAGTCAATACAACAGAGGGCTGCCATTTGCAGGGACTTAACAGACTGGAGAAATGAGCTGGCTGCAATTTCCCAGAGCTCAGCAAAGGCAAAGCCCTGCACATGAGAAGGAATAACCTGCATGGTGGCTCAGGCTTGAGGCCAACCAGCTGGAAAGCAGCTCCACAGGTAAGGACCCATGGGTCCTGGTGGGCAAATTGAGTACAAGTGAGCAGTGCACCTCTGCAGCAAATAAAAGCAACCAGATACAGGGCAAAAGCACAGACAGCAAGTAAACAGAAGTGAATTTTTGCTCTCTGTTTGGTACTAGTAAGACAGCATATGGAGTACTGCGTCTCACTGGGGGCTCCCAGATACAAGAGGGACACAGACAGACCAGAGTGAGTACAACAGATGGCCACCACGATGCTCCAGGCCTGGAGCACATAAACTACCATGAGAGGCTGAAAAAGCTGGGTTGGTTCAGCCTGGGGAAAAAAATAAAGGGAAAGGATATGACGGAAGATCTTATTAGTGCCTTTAACAACCTAACAGAGGGGGTTATAGAGAGAAGACACACCAAAATTAATCTCAGAGGTGAACAGCAACATGACCTAACACTGAAGTTATCCCTGCTTTAAACAGGGGCTTGGGCCAGAGAGGCCTCTTCCAGCCTAACGTGCTCCATGACTTTGTGATAAGAGAGAGCAGTCAACAACATCCCTTTTCTTTTCTGCCTTTTTCTCCAGCCTTACAAGGTTATTTGTGTTGCTGTCTCAAACACCCTCAAACACACCCTCCTCAGGGAGCCTTTTTCTGTGTCTTTAAACCTTTTGAAGTATTCTAATGCTGCCAATAATTGCATTCTGTCTTTGTGTTATGTATGGAAAGTGGCACATTGTTGAATATGAAAAATAAAGTCACTCGCAATGCACGCTCTAACAACGGGGAAGCTTAAAGTGGAATTAATGACTGATGAAACTACAATGAGTTGAGAAAAGGGTAATGAGCTCCCTGTAGCCTCCACCGCGCTGCCCACGTTCCGTTATCTGCTAAAATCCCTTTCTTCAAAAATCTAGATTAAAATAATATGTGAACTGAAACTAATGAAAACATCATCTTAATTAACACAATAGCGCAAAACAGTTTGAAAGTACCTCTGAATGCCAACGAAAAGCAAGCCCTCGATGCAAACACATCTAAATAGACATTGCAGAGACTTCTTTTCTGTAATTAATTTCTTGCATGGGGATCGATTCCAGGGAAATATTTATCCCTCTTTCTTATTCCAGATATATTGTAATATTTCAAATTAGATCTTCCAGAACATTTCCATCAAGAAAGAGAATAGGCAGAGTTTTCTGGTTTCTTGAAAAACTTGCAGACTAGATTCCAGTGGAAACTGTACAAAGCTTTTCAATATATTCGTGCAACTTTATGGCTTTCAGTCAAATTCTCAAGTTCCTGCAGGCCTTCCAACAGCTGCCTCCCACACAGACAGTATCACAGAGGAACATAAAAAATGGAAAAGTCTCTCTCCTGTTCCAAGACACTTCTTGCATAATAAATTGACTCCCAAAGGATGTCGCAGGGAATTTTTATAAGAAGACATATTGCCATCGAGTTTCACAGTCACCATTTTAGAACAGCAGGATGGCTTTGGAGCTCTGCTGGACTGAACAGTTGGGTTTAAAGCATTGTCTGGGTTGTCAGGGGACAGGTATTTACAGAAGAGTTGAGAAGGTTAAATATTATCAGTATCTTGGAGTCATTACTCACAAAAAAAAAATTGATCTTTTTCATTTTTCACTGGATACTTTGCTGCTGTATGTAGGACAGATTTAGATTATTGCCCAGTTCCTGAGGCAGACTTACTTGTGCACTAATATAATTTTTATCTCTGGACACGGATTTAAGGATTTTTATGAGAATTTTTTTTTTTTTCCTCTCCAAGTAACTAATGCCAGAAAAGCAGTCTCTATTTGGGACAGGCTGTGTTAGCTGCACCACTGCACTGTGCTTCTAACTTCAGGACTTGAAGTGGCTCAGGACCAGCTACAGTTTGCTGGCACCTGTCCCTACAAATGCATCTTCACGTTGCTCCTTCAGCAGTGGAACCACTGTCCCAGCACACAGCCCTGTCAGGCACACACGGGTTCCCATGAAGCAGCTATTTCGTCTCCCTCACACTTTTCCTGAGCTGTGCTGGGAAAGACGGAGAAGGTCTCAAGAGTGAACTGTGCAGAAATCACTGTCTAGCAGAGCATTTGCCACCCTTACTGTTCCCTTTAGAGCCTGCTGAAATAACTGCTGCCCAGGATCTGCTCCTGAGGGTAAACCCAAGTTTAAAGACACTGATGTTGCCCATCACTACAGTATTGCAAGGTGCACGGCACCATCGTCCTTGTTGCACTGCAAGGTCAGTCTTGGTATTTCTTCCTTTGCTTGAGACCTCTAAACTGCATTTGTGCTTGCTCACTGGGCAGCTACTGTGAGCTGGATTATGAGGTGTAGCAAAATAAAACAGCACAAATGACAAGGAAATGCAAAGAGAGAGCTGGCAGGCCACCTTCATATTCCCCTCACATTTACAAGAAATTTCAGGCTTCTTTAGCTTTCACTAGGATGCAGCAATCACAAGAGGCCAAAAATTGCTATTCTGACCCAACTCCGCTTTCACTGCCTAGCTGGTGCAGGCTCTATGGCGACAGAAGACAGAGGCAGCCTCCTTAAGCTGGAGTTTCATAACAGCAAAACAAAGGAAGGGAAAATAAATGTACTTCCATGATATCTAGCTGTGTACTGTCTCCTTATCAGTAAATTAGTCCTGGGAGCTATGCATTCTGCATTGAGGATCTTTCTTCCCTTGTTTTGATACCTGCTTCAAGTGACTGAGATGTGCTAGATGCCACCCGTGAAACACAGAAGTGGGCTGCAGGGTAAAAATAGCCAGAAGACACTTTTGCAGCAGCTTTTCCCGTATCCCAAACTACCTGGCTGTGGATTCACACAGCTCAGCAGGATGCTGGGTAATGCTGGCTCAGCTGCTCACCCAGCTTGTGTATTAGTGCATGTAAATCATGCCTGGTCCTTGCATGGGGTGTTGGTGATAGTTAGGATGCAGTCTCAGAGGCAGTATGCTGGTAGATATGCTTGCTCCTCTCTTTCTCCAAACTCAAACCCAAGCAGTTATGGGTACCTGGTGCATATCCCGTGCGTCTAGCCTGCTCGGACAGAGGATACATTCTCATTAATATGGGTGTATTGTTTTTAGATGCAGATCAAGAGCAAAACAAGCTCATAGCATCTACAAAAGATTTAACATATCTGTATTCTGCCTCCTTTCACAAAGCTTAGATCCCTACTTCATATTTTATCCAGCTCTGTGGAACAGACACTTTTAGGGTCTAATTCACCTGACCTATTGACTAAAAGGAGCACAGGCTGCCCGGGTTCAGCTGCAAAGGACTAGGTTATAGATATCTAGTCATGAACAGGATGAGGTCACCATTATTAACTGTAAACTGAACTGAGGAAGAGTGATATCAACCTTGCATTAAGTTGTTCCGACACCGAACAGATGGTGCAGACCCTCCGCTGGGGATATCTGAAGCAATTCTGCTGACTTCTGTGGAGCTGCATTGCAGAGAGTCATTACTTGCATGAATTAAAGCCCTGGCTCCTTGACATGGTTTCATTTCAAACAGCATTCCTAGAGTCCACTTTAACTTGGAGTCCAGTGAGTGCAACAAAAAAACTCAACATGGAAGAGATTATAATCCAGGTTTTGGTTGTTCTTTGTTTCCCCTCAACAAAACACTTGCAGATTTGTAGTGAACAAGATAATAAAGGGCAATATGAGTTCTAGGTGGTAGGTCTTTATACTGATGGGATGTAGGCTTTCTCAAAAAAAAAAAAAAAAAAAAAACAACGTTTGTCACATACTACAGCTACTGTTGTGTGAATCAGCACATGAAATATGACCCAAATTCCATCTTCAAAGCTATTACAAGAAATATTGTTTGTACTGAGGGCTCATAAAGTGCTCTAGCAAGTTATTACATTTATAATCTATTTTTTCTCTCCTTAAGATTTATCTTCAATTTTTACTCAAAAATCCGAGGCCAGAAAATCACATTTGGACTTTAAGAAGAAAAAAAAAAAAAAGAAAAAAAAAAGAAAAATAAAATCTAAGTCTTTCACTCATTTCCTTTCAGTGTGATGTTAGTCTTAGTACCCAACTTAGAGATACTTTTTCCAGAAATGCATAGTCACTATACAGCACAGTCTCTTAAAGCAAAAAACCAGTATTTTACGAAACATTATAGTAAAATAGAGTTTAGAGTAGACTTTAATATTCCTATTTCCCAGCTGTATTGCATCAATCTAGCTACCTTTATGAAACATCAGCAACTCCCATATCACCCTCAATATTTGCTGGTCTTTTCTTCCTGGTTTCAGATTAATATACCAACAACAAAGCTGCATAATGAGAAAGTACATCTGCTTACTGCCCAGAGGGAGGAAGAAACCTGATCGCTCCCTGAACTCTGTTCCTAGTACTGAAATCCTTTCTTGGATTGTGTTGCACAGGAGTGCTTTTAAAAAAAGGACCAAACTCAGAAGTAAACCCCAGGTGACCCTCCCTCTGAAGAAGCTTTTTTCACCATGGACAGTGTGTCTCCAGCATAGGCTGAAGCAGTAGAGATGCTGCTTGCTAGAGCAGAGGTCACCAAAACTTTTTGGTACTCAAGCAACACTGAGAAACAAATGTCTTAAATGTCTTGCAATCATTACAAGATCATTTTTCTCATGTGATTTCACGTTAAAACCTTTCATTCCTGTAGCCCTGCAACTCACAAGACCTTTTGGCAGGGATGCCTTTCTCTGCATCAGCAGTGATGATACAAGGTGACAGTGACAGTAACCACAGACTGTACAAAGTTATCTTCAGGGTGTTGATGCCCACTGAGCTGGCTTTGACAACTTTGCAGAAGTCCCCTTCACAAGAAGGCATGCTGTATATTCCTAGCAAGAAGATGACTAGCAATTTCCTGGATTGAAGGTTGCAGATGGATCACTGTGTTTTAATAGTCAAAAGTGGAGCAACTCTGTTCAAAATTGTACCATCCCACTTGGTTTTCTCGTTTTTTCCTGTAGCAACAAGGCTTAATCATATATTTGTTGGGTGGAAAAAATGTTTCAGCTCTGCTGCCTGATAATACCAGAATAAGGAACACATGATGAAGTCATGAGAAATAGAGATTAGTTGCCTACTAGCTTTCTCTGAATCATCTTTGATTGCTACTTCATTGGCTCTTAGGACTTGGCTGCAATGAAGTGAAGAGTGGAAAGCAAGACCATTTGGGAGACTTTTCTGTCCCTAAGACTGTGCTTCTTACTTCAAAGAGTTAATTTCTGTGAAATTTTATGATAAACAGGCAAAAGGAGAAGGTGAAAAGAAAAATGCTGTAGTTCACCTTAAAGTACGAGTGAAACTTAAGAGGCAAAGGATTAAATTATTAAGCCAAAAAGTATATATACAATCTCTGTATAACTCAGGTGAGGTCTTAACACTCTGTGATGGTTGTGGAGCCATTAAATCTGAAAATATAAATAACTGATGAAAACACAGGACTGACTGTTCACAAGTCCATGGAGACATCATGATTGGAGATCAATCCACTCCATTTTTGTTGTGATTATTCTCAGAGTGCACAGGTCAGGAAAGGGTTCACAAAGGATAAAGAAAAATAGTTTGAAGTCTGTAAAATCAGCTTTGCACCAAGAGCTTTAAAAATGTTCAGTTTGGCTTACATGATGCATTAATCTATAAATACCTACTCAGGATTTTTCTGACTTAACAGGATCTTCAGGTTAGAGGACAAAGGTATAAGATGGTCCAATGAAGTGAAAAAAAATCTAGCAAGAAATTTTTAGAAGAGAATAATTGATCACTATAGGATGCTTACAAATAACTAGAAGGCACTGGCCTGCAATTAAAAAAAACATTTCTAAAATACATGTTTTTGAGAAATTAAATTTATTCAGGGAGACTTAATGCAACACAGATTTGACTAAATCCCAATATACTTTTACAGACACTCCCTTTCTTTATGTTTCTGCAGAGGAAAATAACGCTGTGTTCAGAAAAGACTCCAGAAATCTGTTTCCAAGAGGTTCCTCACGTCAATAACCATGCCATCTTTGTTTTTTTACATGGCATTTCTTCAAGGCAGATAGGCATTAGCTGTCACCTGGGATTTCTATGTGGGAAGATGATGCCTACTTCAAAAACATTCAAGTCCAACACAGCAAGGCAGCATAGTGAATGGGGACAAATTTAACTCTGTGCCACTACCTAGGTTCATCAGGTGTAAAACTCAGGGGATGGGGGAGCCAGTCCTTTCTATTTTCATGGACAGACATATCCATTCCTAGATGGATAGACATCAGTATTTTATTTCCTGACTACACACAATGGCAATCCACTCCTTCCAACTCTCTTCTGGCACACAAACTCTGCAAACCCCTTTTGCGATTCCCCCATTCAGAACAAGCACCTAAATCAGAAGAAGCATACCCCTCTGTGCTGTCCAATAGCTATAAAAGCCAGATGTGCACGCTACCCACGTAAGCAGAATCTCTTTCAAAAGGCAAGCATACAAATTCCCTCTGGCTGTTTAATAATCTGCATTTTTCTCTAATAATTTCATTAAAAGCAAATTACATTCTTGCTTTTTACATCATTTATACAAAAAATTGCCCATACTTTAATTCTACAGGAATACACTTCAAAAATGTCTTTATGAAAAGGGTAGGTAGCTTAATATTCCTACAAAGTTCTATTTCCCATTGTTTGCTTAGAAAGAAACTGTGTTAAATTATATGTAAAACAAGAATAAACCTTGTTCTTTACACTTTCTGACACACAAAAAGATGGGGTTTAATGGATGCCCATGAATGATGGATACTGACAGCATATTTGTAACTCAGAGAGTATCTGTTGAGTGTTACTGACACTTTACGCTAGAAGACAAGCAGAGAATTTTGTAGACAATTCTCCATCTATTCCCATAACTATGAAACTGCTGTCAATGTTCAACAGAGTTGATCACGTGTCCTGCCCCAACCATTTTTCTAAGGTTGATTCAAGGGAAAAAAAGAGGTTGGGCACTCACATTGCCTTTGTGTGTCCTCTTAACACCTGAACTGCTCAGACAGTTTCAGCGAAAATCTGAGGAGGGGAATTGAAGCCTTAAATGCATTTAGTCCCTAAAAGTTTTGTGAAAAGAGATTCCAATGCAGAGGAGAGAAACTTAAATTAGTTCAGCATGAGTTTAATTATGGAGTTAGACATCAGAGAATCCCCCTGAGTGCAAACCGTTACAAACGCTGTTACAAATGCAGGAAAAGTTTCAGTCAGAGCCTGCACTTAATTTGATGGAGAATAATTCAACCGCACAATATAAAGCTGCGGGAAACCAAGACTTCAGTTCCCTCGGTCGCAGAGCAAACTGTTGTCATTTTAAACCTGCCCAGATCTCACTTCTGCAGCTTTTCTCAGTGCTTGCAGGCACAGCACCAGCCAGTTAACTCTTACTCCCTCATAAGCCAACTTCACTAATATTTCGAGTTTGCAGGCTAGAACACAAGAAGGCTATTCAACAGCAAGATCTTGCAGTTTACTGAATTAAGATATTAAGGGAAAGCAGCTTAGACTCATTCAGAGGCTGCCGATGTCAATGCAAGAAGCACCAGCCAGTTTCAAAAAGCTTTTCTAAGAGCCTAGGGGATTTTTATTAGAGCCTTAGAAAATAAATGAGATTTAAAGAAGGATAAGGCTTACAGTTAGCACACCAGATAACGGTTTGAAGCGTGGCGTACTGCGTGAAAGGTAGGATGCCAGAAGCAAGAGAAAGATAAAAAGAAAAAATGGTGAGGTAGGAGGAGATGCTGGCAGGCTCAGAACAATGTGCAGTCTCTGAATAGCAGGCAAATGATAAGGAACTACTGAAACATCACGTTGAGGAAAGGAAGCAAGACAGACTGGGAAAGAGTGACCTGAGCAATACCCTGATTAAGTATAAGAAATGGTGCAAAACGGTCAGAAAATCCTGCTTGCTCTGGCAAGTACACAACATATACCAGTTCACTAAGGAAGGTGTAGCAAATCTGGTGAAGCTGTTTTGCCTAAAGCCATTTTCACCATCATATTTACGCATATCTTGTAGTGCAACTCACACAACTCACAACTCAAGTTTCATTTTCCCTTTGCTCCAAGACATCAATTGTCTATTGATTCCCTCATTTCAGAATACATTGGCTTCAACTTGACTACAAAAGGGCTTAAGATGGCCATTGATTTAGCACAGTGGATTAAAGTCATTGTTGACACATTCACAGCTACTCAGTGAGGAAACACAACCACACATTATACACCAAGCTCGTACTGAAAGCAAATACACAGAGCTGCAGTATAAACTGCCAGCCAGTGGAATGATCGGTCAGTCAAAATGTTAGTTCCAGTGGAAAATAATAGTTTCAGTGATATCAAAAGCTTCAGCGGGAACATTTCTATTTTCTAAAAAAAACATTTAATTCCCCCTCCTCCCCTGGCTATAAGTAAATTGAAATAAAGGAAGGAAAGCTGAGTAATCTTAAACTCATCTTCTATAACTCCATGTCATGGTGTGTGCTCAGCTTTTCAGTCAAACTCTTCTTTCATTTACCCAAGCTAAGTCCCAGTGACTGGTTACATAAGTCCTTTAGACACTTTCATTAGGTGAGATGTTGTTCTTCACCCTGGTAAATTTGGGATCACTTCAGCAAAGCCAAGCCCCTGATCTGTTGTTTTAAGAAAAATTAGTTTGGATTCACACAACTGGAATTGAGGCTTTGTGCACCGATCATAAACAGGAGATATGTACACATTTCTTTAAACCCTTAAGGTTTCAGAGTCAAATACAAGACTTCTTAAGCCATGCTTTACATATTTTGACAGAAACTCACTTGCTGGTACTAACTACTACTCCTTGATGCATCAAAAGATCAGAGTTTAATACACTCATTAATCAAAATGTAACTAGAGTTTAAGATCAGGCTAGCCACTTCTAATGTACAGTGGAAGCAAAGATCTGAGCATATTAACTTACTCAGGAAAGCTTGGGCAGGAGAAGTGAAACAGCCATTTGCTTAGTGTGATGTAACAGGCAACAGCGGAGGATAAATATACTCAGGGGAACAGTCATGTGCATAAAAGGGTTTCCCGTATGTTCTTTTTAATTGACTAAGTAAGTTGTCAGAATACAATGCTCACAGACAAAACCCTTCATACCAAGGAGGTTTAACTGAATAGACAAGAGCTCAGTTCTATCCTTCTCATTCAACAAATGAGGATTGGGTTGACACAAGGCTAAACTCAGAAGTAACAGTCCTCAAGACCAGACTTGGATTGACCAACCTTTGATTTTGTTGGTGTTGCATCCACAATCCCCAAAGCAAATCTAAAGCAAACCCATATAAAACCTTCCTACTTTCATATTCTATTCAAAGGCAAAACAAAGTGGACCCTTAGGAAGGAGAAAATGTGAATGTATATATCAGACTATACCAGCGAGTAAAGCAATTTGGCATGCCCCACTTAGCAGCAGTACGTGCAGCATATGTGAGACACCACTACCATTATATATTATTTACCACATTTGTCTACTGACAACACTGTAGTTAGTAATCATGAATGTTGTCTAAAACATGTTCCTACACTGTACTCAAAATAGCTGAGTAGAGGAAAATCATTTCAAGACAACACATCTGCTGACCTGTGTCTTGCCAGTTGTTAAAACACAAGTGCTCATTAACTACAGCTTCAGCTGCTTCCAAGGGTAGGGGAATTCCTGCTGCTGCTGAATGGACTTCCCAGACTTCACTCAGCATGATGTGACTTCTTACCTCCATCACTAATCTTGCCTTCAGACCTCAGTATCTGACACATTTTTTTGTGCCATCCTTGGAAGAACTGCAGGAGGAACCTTGGGGAAAAATCATGGCACAAGCCAGAGACATTAATTTTCTTTGTGAAGCTAGGTCCTGGTCAGATACTTCTTCAGATCCACTCTGTCTTTGAAGTCAGCCTGACTTTGAAGTTTGCAGGCAGTGGATAACTCTAACATTCAAAAAAATTTTAATAGGATCAGACCCAAGCAAGTATAGCTTTCTCATTTGTACTTCAAGAAAAATTTTGCCTCACCAGAATACACATGACCAACTAAATGTCATCCAGATTTCTACGAATTACAAGACCTCAGAAGTGACTCCCAGGAGAGGTTTATGCTGGATGGTGGGTCTCTGGTTCCACTGACTCCTAGGTACTCCAAGCCTGTGTAATCCCTGGGTTACACAGCCAATTCTTTTTCCATACTATGATGTCTTTTAGTTTAATGATACTGCTGTGCTCTCCCCAAGGTAGATTGTCATCGCCTGGAATTTGACAGTTAAAAACATGATAAAGTCAGAAAAAAACCACTCCCCCAAGGAAAACAGAATTAATAATCCACACCACCTAAGAATTTGACCAAGGAAGTTTTGAAGAGATGTAAGTTAAAGGATAACCCATTGTTACTATTAGTTGTGTTGAATTTTCTTTATCTTGGCAGAAGCCCTCCTCAAGACCTGTTCTAGCCACCTAGCCCTACCGATCCTGAAGAAAGATGCTTTGCCTTCAGAGTACCTCTTGCTGGATGGTTCTGTTGTGGGCTGCAATCTAGCTGATCTTCTCAGCCTTGTGAGTGTCCAGAAAGTGACTGAATTCCTTTCCTTGAAGATCTTTCCTCGAGAGCCCTGTATCCCCAGCTGCAGCTCTGCAGCAAATTGTATGGTGCTAACAGAGCTTTCACTGTTCTCTAGTTTCTTCTGAGGTCCTAGTCAAACCCGGTGTAGACAAGACACCCATCGTACACTCCAATCTCACAAATCTAGCATTTCCACTTGGAACGTAATGCCTCCTGCTCTTACGTGCAGACAGAACCAAGGGGTGGAAGTATGAAGATGTGGCATTGTTTTCCTGTTCAAATATGTTGTGATTTATACCCCAATTATATTATTTTTTTCATTGTTGTGACTCACTTAAATTACGTCTTTTCTGCTGTTCATTTAACAGGTGCATATTGATTTCTGCATCTTCTTGGACAAAAAAAATTGGACAGACTAATTAAAGTAGGAGTGCTAATCAAGTTCATGTGGAGATCTGCATCTGTCTTTTCCGTAAGGGTGGATCCAGTCATCTTAAAATATTGTGTTAACACACTAATATATTAAATGTTATTATGAATTAAAGCTAAAACATTCTACAGTCAGACCATATTCCAAAGAGAGTTACTATCTAGGAACACCTACATCAGTATTTATTGTTCCATTAGAAGATAATAGGATATTAAATATCAAAGTCATCTCATTGATCTGAATGTCACGTTTAATTTAAACTTGACTTCGAGTAAAAGAAAATGCAGTTGCATTTAATTCGTTATCTATTACATCATAATATTCTATGATCTGTGGCTGATCTTTCATCATTATTATCAGTGCCATGGAAAGTATCCATTATAATGACATTTAAGGTTAAAAAATTCTAAGAAGAAAATTTAAAAAAGAACACATACTTATTTCTATCCTAAACTTTCTGTTCTCCATCTAAAGGCAAAAGACTAACATTCTTTCAGTGATGAGAGAACTAAACAGGAATCCTAAGGAGACTGGAAAAAAGCCCTAATAACAACTGATCTTAACATAATTAAAATAGCTCTGTAGTTATTTACTCTTACCAAATTAAAGAGGTATTCCTCACACATATGTGAAGTATGCTGGGAAAAGGCTGCTATTGGAACAAATGCAAGGAGATGAAAGTTTTTTGTAATCACTAGCACAATATGCTAAAAAAAAATTATGTTTTCATAACCACCAAATGCTTTGGGCAGGGGGAAAAACTGCTACAAGAGTCTCCCACCCTGCAGAAAAAAATCTTCAATTATTTGTTTTAGTCCCATTGAACTCCATGGGTCTTCAATAGAGTTCGATGAGACATGCAGGAATAGGGTGATTAGTGTCATGCTCATTCCGTTTGACACAGGCAATACACTTTATGAAGCACAGTGTAATTTCCTCAGTGAGGATAGCCTGTTAAACTCTGGCCTAAGTGCTTGGCCTCACATAAGGATTTCTCATTAGGTACCTGGAGCACAGTAATTTTTGACCTAAAACTAAGATCAATGTCTTAATTGGCTCCTTCAAACCACCCACTCTGCTCCTGCCCATATCATCCCTCCACTACTACTGGGAAAATGAAGCAACAGAATCAAAACTAAATGATGCACAATTCAGACCTCTCTCTGAGGGAATCAATAACAAAACACTTATTAACTTCAGCAGGACAGAAATAGACCTTCAAAGTCTGGGAGTTTGTCCTTAATTCCAGCAATGTTTGAAAGACAGAGAGAAGGAGAAAAGGAGGAGGAGGAGTAAGATAAATGGCTCTGTGGAATTTCCAACACATTTACAATCTGCCTTGTGTAAATGGTCCCAGTAGTCCTTGGAAAACAGAAATCAGGTTAGACTTGAGGCCTCTGAACAATTGACATATGTCCAACAAATATGTTAAGATGTTATTCACTTACTTATAGCAATGTAGTTTCTGCTCAGCTCCCAGGAGAGAACTGTCCATGTACTACGTGTGGCATGACAATGCAGTGCTTGGGGTACAAGATAGCAATGAGAATAGCTAGGTCAGAGCCTGGGGTGCAGAAAAGGGTACTACATACCCCATACTCCAACAGAAGGTGACTGCAAGAAAAAAAAGAAGTAAGCTCTTTTACTACAAAATTGTCCAGTTCTGTAGAATTGGAGAATTCTACATTTAAATGACAACCTAAACTAAAAAAATAAGTGCTTAGCTTCCCATTTAAGACTGAATGTGATATACTCCCAGTAAGGAGTCCTGCATTTGGCAAGCAAATGACACTCAACAGAAAGAATAGTCTGGTAGTCACCAATGAACCAACCTCAGAAAAACAGTCGTTAAGACAAACACTGAGAATGGTCTTTGGATATATCTAGGGCCACAGACGTGGTTTACATGTGGTATCCTTCCCTGAAAGATAGCTCAGAAGCAGTATCATAGTCTGAACAGTGTTAATCTTTAAACTTGCAATAAATTGTTTTGCACTTAAATCTATTTATCACTCAAAAAAAGAGGGTTTTAATACATACAACGAACTAAAAATATACAATATATCCCTTTTAAAAAGTAACATAAATAACTCAGAATTTTCTTCTGATAAAAACCCATCAGATATATAGTAAGGCACTTGGAAGACACTTGATATATACTTCAAACACTATGGTAATTCTCTTTCTCCTTCTTATCTTCATTGAAATGATCTACTACTCTTTCCTCTTCAGCATCAACCTTTTGATTGGTAATACTTGTGCATCACTTCATTACTAATGCACCTTCATTTACCAAGTCATCAAAAATAGAAAGAGCTGCATTTCATAGTCTCCCAGGCAGCTTTGCATCCAGCTACTAAGACCTACCTAAGCAAACTACCTAAACACCAACAGCATAGTTGTCATGCCCACCACCACTGCTCCCACTGTCAGGAGCTTGTCCTTATTCTTTGTTCATGATCTGCACATGACACAGGCAGGAACAGGGTGATTCATGTCACATTAATTCCTTTTGGCACAGGAGGGTTGGTAAAGACATTCACTGATGCTGACTTTGCAAGCATTATCAGTGTACCAGTGTTCTCTTACCAAGAAAATCTGTAACAAGGTCCCACTCATCAATATCCCCTGAAAAGTCAAGGTGAAAAAACGGTGATTCCCACAAAACATTTTCAAAAGAGAATGTCAAGTCATTAATGTCAATAAACCATGTCCAAGTCTTTTCCAACTTCTTATAGACCAGGCAGCGATTACCGTTGCTGAAGGCAAGTCAGAGAGCCCAAGGCTGCCTGTTTCTCAACTCTGATTGACTGTTCTGTATCCTTTACTGCATGCAGAAAGCCACTGGAGCATGAGTACTCAGGAGACAGCTGCAGAAGTTCTCTTTCCTTTCATTGCTCTAAGCTAACTGGGATCAGAGAAGCTCACAAATACCACAGACAATTTGCACATTACATTTTTCTAACTTTTTTACCCCCATTTTTCTAGGTAGAGCATGGTAAGGCTTGACTTGCTGATGAGGCTATGGATTGGCTTTTGTAACCTGCACCTGAGTTCTTGAAAGACACATTTGTGTTTAGTCCCCTGTTTAATTTCTTAGCATCTTTAATTGATATCTCCTTGTACATGCTGAACACTACATTAATTCTATGACTTTGTGCATGTTCACAGAGCTCTAATGATCAGAAGCATCAGATTTGGCTAATGTCTTGTTAACACAGCTGTCCCAGGTTCGTGAAGGATTCCCCTTTCACAAAGAACAGCTCTCACACACACAGCTAATAAGCAAAAGAGATTTTATTCAAGCACTCACACAGCTAACAAGCAAAAGCAATGTTACTCAAGCAAACCCAACTAGCTACCTAGCATCCCCACATACATACCAACTCCAAGGTGGTAGACAAACCACCGAGCAGGAGGAGGGCATGTAGCATGGTGCTCGGGGAGAGGAGTCAGTAATGTCTTCCACACAGCATCCCCTGGATCAAGATGTGCATCAGGTCAGCCTTCTGAAATACTCATTCATCTCCACGCCACAGTGGGCTACTTATAGGTTCCTGATATCGCTCGCCAGACAACCAGGAGCTGGCTAAGCTGACTGCCTGATGCCCCTGTGCACCTGCACATTCCAGACATGGGAGCGAGTTCTGCGCTCTCCAGTGCAGTGCAACAACAGATAGGGGTGTGCTGGAGGAATGCAACAATGGAGCAACATGTTCCATTATGAATACACACCACTCATTGTTTCATCCACACGTGCTCTATGGTACAGATCCATAGCCAGCAAATAGAATTATGTGGGGATATATGTGAGCATACAGATTCTTCCTTCTTTGTTCCCTTTCAGCTTTTGCAATCTCTTCTGCTATGCGTAAAGCAGAAATCCAAAATCACTGTATCTGCAGAACAGTATTAGAGAAGTGATGTTGACTTTTCTCTGTGTAGTTTTTTCAGTATTAACAGCCAGGTTAAAAGTCAATCAACAGTGTCATCCTGCTCAGTCTAAAGTAGACACCTACACTCACCCACCTCTACAGTGTACTTACGTTGCTCTAAGCTGGAGTAACAAACACAGGATTAATGTTTCTTGTAAACACAACATCTTGTTCTGAAGCAAATCCTAACTTCCAAAGGCTAAATCCTGTTGAATAGTACAGGTAATTCATTAATTTATTAAGGGAATAATGTTTTAAGAAAATCCGTATTATCAGGCTAAGGGAAGTTGAGCTGAACTCAAATCAGTGGATTATTTATATATTTACAGTTGGTTGCATTAGAGCCTTAAAGGACTTATGACCAAAGCAGTGCCAGAGATGCTAACATCCCATCAGCAAGGCAAGACATAAGCCTTGAAAGAAGGGAAATCTTTGCATTTTCTTAAATGAACAGAGATATGATTTTTTCCATGGATCACTGAGGAAAGCAATAGTTGCTGTAAGGTTTATTGCAGTTTATGCAGGCAGAGTCTTGATGGTGGATCATCAGAAGGCAGCATTCAAATGGAGCAGATCAGAATAAATTTCTATAGCTTTTATGAGCAAAACTTTTGAAACACTTTGTTGCCAAGAACCTTGGAGGAGATAGAAAATGATAAAGTTACAGAAGGGATGGAAGTGTCCTTTAGCATTATGCACCATAACTCTTATGGATACTCCCGGAGTAACTGCAAAGGTAGGTGTGAAACTTGAAAAAGAAAACTTGGAGATAACAGGATGCATGTAAGTAGCTTTGTGCATGGCCAAAAATATATCAGTTTTTCCTGCATGTACCTTATATGTATATAAAAACACCTTTTCCAGCTGAAAAAAACAACACATGAAATGATTGAAAATAGCCTATTTTTTCTCTGCAACTACTAATACTTGAAATCGTGAATACACAAATATGTTCAAAAAACTTGCTTGTTTCTTTGTGCTTCAAAGGGATACAATTCATCTGATCATCTGCCAGGCAGCAGTGGAATTTAGTTTAGAATAGTTGCAGATATAAAAGGGTTACAGCAATCAAATAAATAGCTGGGATATTGAAAATGCAACCTTATTCGGAGCTGCTAGCTTTAATTTTAGTTTGTCTGCTATTCAAAGGAAAACAAGAGCAAATAGTTGCTTCCAGCCAGGTGCTTCAGTCTCATGTTGTGTAACAAAGCAGAGCGTCATCAGAAAGTCATCCTTTGATCTGGAAGTTTATGTAACATAAGTTTTTAGTCACTTGTCATCTGCTAAGGGAATTTCAAGATTATAGGAAATCCATTTGTCAGCCTTCAGAACAGTGAAACACTGAGGCACACCCAGGCAGATAATTACATATATTTTGAAAGGATCATAAATATTTTCCAACAATTATCACTTTCTTTAGAGACGAGGTGAAGGTTACCTTTTCTTCACAGTGGCAGAGACGAAAATACTGGAAAGACACTTTTGGTGACTGAATACTAATTATGTGCTGAAATTGCATGCTAAAAATTTCAACATCTTAGAGGCAGAAGATGCTTATCTGGGGTGTATTCAAGTCTATGACAAAGGGTTCACTGAATAGCAAATTATAACAGAAAAAAAATAATAAAATTATTTAGTCAGAAGTGTAATTTACCTAAAAACACCTCAGAGCAAAAAAGAAAATATGGAAAAGAATATGATTTGGAGATAAGCATTGGCTTTTGGATACCAAATTTCACAGCAAACAAAATAATCTTACTCTGAATCAGTCATTTTCTCCAGGGGAGAGTATGTGTGTGTGAGAGAGAGAGGGGAGATAGGAGGTGAGGGAGTGGGAATGTTGACTTTTGAGGTTATCCCAAGCACTGATGGGCCAAACCTTAATAAAAGGCTGGATCTAAACTTGTGTTAGAAATACCTTGCATATAGTGACTCGGTATGGTGAGTACAAACTTCAGAACCTTTGACATAGCTTTTTTTACAAGATGTGGAATTTATTACATCCTGTCCTATCTCTAATGCAGCAACAGAAAGTATATTTTTCTCTGTAAATGGATTTGGGCAGATGCAGCAGCTTGCTGAATATGGATTCTGCTAAGGCTGAACTGCTATTAAAATTGTCATTGGAATAGATAAGGGTTTTTATAAGTAGGTTTATGGAAACAAAATGTACTGAAAAATATGAAAAGTGATAACATGTAGCATTTTCACCAATAAATTGAGGCTTGTGATGACCAACAGTACATTTGAAGCCAGTAGAAATACACATTTGAGATAAAAACCACGTGATATATGAAGGAAAATGCTGTTTTCTTGGAAAATTGTCTAAAATAAGGCCTTTTCTGCACTTTTCCATGTTTCTGTCCTAGCTTTGACCTATTCTCCATGGCTGTGATCTGGTGGCAAAAAGCCAGTTAGTCCTAAAAGGTTGCAGCGTGCACTTCAGAGGACACATCATACCAGGCTCCATCCTCTGCTGCTGTACACAGAGCCCAAGGGGCTTCCCAAGGCCTTTGCCTCTGGCAATGTGTCTTTGCTGAACGAGCATTTTCAAAAGAAAACCTCATTTTTCAGAAAAGTTTTTCAGATAACACCAGGTCCTATTAAAAAAAAAAACAAAGCAACAAAACAAAGAATAAACACATACGCACAAAAACACACACAAAAACACCCCCACTAAAACAAAACAAAGAAAGAAAACCAAAAACCCACAACCAACCAAAACTAGTCTGCCTCTGCTTTTAAATGCAATATTTGTGGTTTGCTAGACCCACAAAATAACATTTGCTCTGTTTTCTTCTTAATGCTCTGTTGAAAACAGGTAAAGTATTTTACACTTTAGAAATGTTGCACCTCGCTAAGGCATCTCTAAAAAGCACAGATAGCAAAAGTGCCCCAGAATCATCTGATGGTCTCCATTTTGTGGGTTTAATTTAATTTTCGTGCCAAAGCCAAAAGCAATCAGTGTGCAGAGCACTTGAAGCAGCAGCAGCCGCTGCATTGACACCACTTTCAAATAAATCACACTTGTATTGTTTCTGTCCTATGGAAATGGTCATGACTTACAGGAATAAGCACAATTATATATTTATTTTGTGCGTCATTAAAGCCAGGAAGATTATTCTATAAAAAATGTATAGATATACGAGTGAGCCAGAGGGAACTGAATCTACAGGCGACAGAGAAGCTTTGCCAAAAGATCGCTGTAAACGAAATCTGTTTCATTTGCATTCAAAATAGGTTGGTAAGCAATTCTCCTCGAGAGCTTCCAGGGCTTTGTATGTTTTTTGAAAGATTACAGATTCCTAAAAAACCCCAGAATACTTGTGGCATAAATATCTCAGTATCAACTCTGGATGTTGGCTTTATAGGCTTAGCGATTATCCTACTCTTAATTACAAATAAAGCCCTTTTTTCTTTTTTTTTTTTAATAGGGCTCAGCTTTTCTATATTATCTATATTACTGGAAAAAGTCATTTTGTCTAATTCGGGTCTTATGCTGAAAGATAAACATTTTTAGCTTCTAGTAAATTGTCCTGAAGATTTTCAGTATTGCCTGGCAGACTCAGACATAAAGTGTAGCAGAAATAGAATTTCATTATAATAATGAAATTCCAATTTTATACTGTGATGAGATTAAGAAAGCCAGGTAACTTTACAGACTAAATTATTGGTATGTAAAACTGCAGCACGCAAAATATTAGGCTACTACTTTATTACTCAATTATGTATTAATATGGAATTAAAAGACATCATGGTGTGATTTTATTGCCAACCCCATCTGTTTGCAGTTTTTTTATAACCAACCACCGAGTCCTTTCATAAGAAATTTCCTTTTTAAAGTGAATTACCATGCCAAGAGGAAATCTTTAAGAATTCAACAATCAACAGGGCTGATCAAAACTGTTTAATAACCACCTTTTACTGGAAAATTGTGCTCATTCAAACTGTTCTCTTAGGATAATTTCAAACTTTAAATTAAAAACTTAAACCAATATGAATTAAAAAGAAAAAAAAAAAGAGAGAGAGAGAAAGAACTCAGTCTGCCCCAACATACAGGATCTAATGTGGTTCAGCAGTCTCTAGTGGGGGTTTTGGTGCTGTTTTATTTCTGTCCTGGTGTTTGGACCATCCCAAAGTTGCCCATCCTTTCATGGACTGCAGCTATTGGATCCCATACAGCTTAAAGATGCCTCAGTTGAAGACCACAGCTCACCCAGCCCAGTCATAAAGGACTTACAACTCACCTCCAGCTCAATATCTATGTGCCATCACAACAGCCTATTTTTTTTTTCTAATTTTTTTTTCCCCCCTCACTTGAAGCCAAAACACAGAGAAGGTAGGAGCAGGTGGATTTGTTCTAGTTAATGTGGACAGAGCACATGTGAAAAAACTCCAAGTCACATCTAGTTCACAATGGTTATGTCTGCATTAGGATGCTTTGTGGGTTTGAAGCAGCAAACAGGTTTTGAAGTGAATCCCCAAATTATCCTGACTTCCAATGCACTGGTTTGGTCTGCAGCATAGCTTTGGCGTGTATGAAATAAATTTCCTCTGGAGGGAACCACAGCAGAAGCTCTTCCCCAGATGTTTACCAAATGCCCTACAAATCCCACTCCCAAACAGGATGTAGAGATTCAGTCTGTAGGGATCTGGTTCTTTAGACAGTTTCAATCTATGTGTAAGGTGGAAATGCTCACTCCAGAGCACCAGGTTAAATTTGGTCTGAAATAAAATCCATCACAGTATGTAGCTATAGGGAGGCTCAGCTCCTCTAGATTGTTTCCTAACAGAGACAGATGGTTATTGTCAAATTTAACTCATTCAGGTCCATAATTAACAGGCATATATGTAGTAGCACGGGTGTATGCAGAAAGAGTCATTCTCACTGTTCCATGATGCTCATATAAATCTAAGTATCTCCATGTACTGCTTTTATTTGGTGTTAAAACCAGTACATATGCACTGGCATAAACGCTACCCAAAGCACTGTGGAAATCAGCATTTTCTCTTTGTCAGTGAAAACCATCAGCCTGGGTATGAGACAACATATGCACAGCAGAGGTGGAGGGCCAAAAGCAAACCAATCTGCTTCCTCATTTTAAGGGAAAAGAATGGCATTTTGCAATTATTTAAATATCCCCCCTCTCCCCCCGGAAGAGCCTCATGAGACAAATATCTAATTTTCTTAGAGTTCCCGAGAGGCAGCAGTCGTAAAATCCGTGTTCCAGCATCCTGCACACAGCACAGGCAGTGTGGAGCAGAACAGATGTCACCACGCTCTCGCATAGGAACTAGGAAGCAAACAAGTGGCCTGTGTCTTCCCTATGCCTGCCAGCTGAACGAGCAAGCGAGAGGCAGGCGTGGTTTGCAAACAAAATTCACTCCAAAGCTTCCGAGCAGCTCTCAGTAGTACAAACCACTGCAAAACTGAGCCCACACCTTAAATCTCTAGTATCTTCATAGCATTGTTTTTGCAGGTTAGCAGCTAAGAAAAGAATTGGCTGTGCATTTATATCAGCTTGTGGCTTTGACACCTACTCTGGCACCAGGAAGGACCACTCAGAGCTCACTCCCATGCAGGAGCATGCAAGGTCTCCCTTCTGAGTGCCTCTACAGAAAAACAGAGCTAAGATAATACTTATGCCAAAGACGGGGGGGGGGGGGGAAACAAGAAAAAAGAAAAGAAAAAAAAAAACAAAACAAGGAATAGAGAAGACATGAGAAGATGAATGCAAGGAAAGGGGGGGGGCGGACATAAAAAAAAAAGGAAAGAAAAAAAAACAACAAACAGAGAGAACAAGAGAAGATTCACCACAGTCAATGCATAGGTGGCCATCCTCCTTCCAGATGAATCAGGGCACAGCCTACAACACAGGACATGATGTGCTAGGAGCCAGAAGTCCCAGGCTGTGATCAGTCAGAAGGTATCTTGTGAATACAGGTGCAGCAAGGAGTGGCACGTTGTTAGCTGGAGGAATGTGTGTCTGGCAGCCAATGCGGGACCCAGAAGCTGGCAAAAATGTTGAAGGAAAACCAAGGAGACAAACAAAGCACAGCCCCGGTGATGGTGTATGGGAGCCCTTTCTGAGTAGTGCACTGAGTGGAAGAGGAGTTGGCACTGTGCATAAGGATGCAGAAGTGTAAGATGTAAATCAGCCAGTGCGATTCAGTGAGATGTGTAGTGACTGCTCACTGTAAACCACAGTCACGGCTGTGCTGACTTCTTGGGCCAACTGATGATTTACTCAGTATTTAAATGTTGCATTGTTACCCACAAAGCATTGTCTACAGACATGTCTCTATGTTGGCGCATAAAGATATTCAGAATGCAACCTCACACACAAATCTTCCTGTCTCTCCTACAAACCCCCCATGCACTAGTTAAGTTATGCCCGTAGCTGTGGCCTCTCATTGCCTCCACGCTTCCCTGCAACTTGCAAGCGACAAGCTCTCATGCACAAGCTGTGATCAGCCCCTGCTATTTTCTTATCAGAGTCAGCAAGGGAAGGGAACAGTGGTAAGGAGATCATCTGTTCAGCTTCCCACAGAGTTCCTGTTCTGGAGAAACCAATCCCCCATTATCAATGTCCTTGTGCGATAAACTACACTGGGATCCGTGCCCATCAGGAAAAGTAAATTGCAATAGCTAAGGATGTGATAATAAATGAAATATTATAGCATCTAGCATTAAAAATGAAGTCATGCCCTATGATATTTACCTAGAAGTGATGCACTACGTTTCCCTCCAGGCAGTAAACAATAACAATTAATCACATTGTATACAAGGAAAGGGCATGGCATCACCTCTGCTAGCTGTTCTGCTCTCTGTACTTGACACACCTTTTGCCCATTTCAATTAAGCAGTACGTTTTTAGGGCAGACAAACTATTTCTAAGGTAATAACAGTGAGTTAATCAGCAATATTTATCTCTGCATGCAAATGGTAAACAAGGGACAATGAATATCTAAATTTAGTATTTGGCCAGGCACCAAATGTTGTTTGGGAAAGTTCTGTTCTCCCAATGCCAAATTAGAAGTGAGAAAGGAAATGAATTATTGGGTACACCTCTTTGTCTTTAATTTACATTGCACCTCACACTAAGGTCTCTGTAGCAGCCTGATAATAATGAAACCAGAACCAACTGCTAGTTGATAGCAGAGCCGAGCAAAGCAGAACTCAAATGAGCTCTATATTACCTATCACCATTTGTCAACAGGCTGTTATCAGCCTGAAATCTGTTGCAAGAACAATCCCCAACTCTGCTTTTTGGTAACAGCAGCATGAAGAAGATAGTGCAAGGGAGGCAGCAGAGAGTCAAGTCATGCAAGCTTAGAATCACACCTCATGAGCCAGCGTTGGGTTGCACAGTCTGTGTGGGCATTTCAGCACCAGGCCAGGCAGCAGCAGTTCAAACCATTCTTTCAAGCTACATCAGGATGTACTGACAGCTGAAAATGGAAGAGTCTTATGTCATTCACTGATTCAGCTCAGCTTCTGACAACACAGCAGGTATCTGGGATGCAGGGAAGAAGGGGGTGCGGGCACTTCCACTCTGGCACCTCTAGATGCGTGCAGCTAAGATAAGGGATGAATCCATTCAACAGCACTTAAATCCCCTCTCATGGCAAAGCTGGCCAAAAGCATCCCATCTGGCTGGCAAGAAGAGGGAAGCAGCATCCAGGTACTTGAGGAGCAGCGATTTCAGTTGGAGACTACTGGGGACACCGCCAAAGGATTGACAAGGAGCCGGGAAGATCTCACATGGACTGGCTACAACAGAGTGCATCTCTCTGACTGATGGAGTTACAGTCATTCACACAGACTTTCTGTCTTTGCAGGAATGTGTCAGAAGGGACTGAAGAGACACAGGGACTGAAGAAATGGTGAGATTGTCACCAACTTGCAGCAAAAATCCCTGGGATGCAAATCTGAACTGCTGGGTGAATTTTCACTGTCTGTGGAACACCAACATCTGCAGAGGTGGGAGCATCCTTCAATCTTTTGACTTTGCCCTTGAAATGTTCTTAGTAACACAATTTAAGTTTTATGGCAGATTCTGTAATCTAAGGTGGATGCAAGTCACCTATAGCAGGGAAGCAGCAGTGGAGAGGATCAGTTGCAGTATTCCTCTCTCACTATATGATGGCAAGAAGTTAATCCACAACTCTTTAATCCTCATTGCTGTCTATTCCCCGAAGTTTTGTGATGCTCTATTAGCTTCTTAACTATCATTAAACTAATACTCCTCCTCCTCTGTTTGCAGTACACTCCTCATCAAATTTAGATGGCTGCCATTCATTTTGGGTGCTCCTACTGATAGATGCGATACTTCTTCAAACAAAGAGCCTGGATGGCTTTGCAGAGTGAGAAGGGTGTGCAGACATCCCTGTGCCCTGCGTGCAGTTCCCACTCTCTCAAGTGGCACTCGTGTTTGGACGCTAAAGCTGATCAGCAAAATATGGGAGATAGCACACAGTGAACAGCATGGCCCAAAAAACTTTCCACCTGTGCCGTGGCTGCAGGGCCCTCTGGAAGTTGCTGCAGTTGAGCTGTCAGCCCAAAAAATCTCATTCCCTCCCATAAAAGGACCTTAAGAACACAATCTCTCTGGCTTGCTGTAGATGCCTAGTCTGCAAGAGTGATCCAGTCTACTACTCTTCCAGTACTGAACTCTTACTGACTGTAAAGGGATCACAGGGGGACTCCAAAGTTTCATGCAGTCAGAGAAAGCTTACCCAAAATGGCCGTGTGCTGCCTAAAGTTACAGAAGACACCAGCTCTGACAAGCCAGGAAAGGATGAGATCACTGACAGCATCCGTCCCTACTTCAGTGTTTGTGTTGTGTAACAAATGCTTCTGGTTAAGACATCTACAGCTCTTTGCATTGTAGTTTCCACCCTTTTCAAACCTCTTGAAACTCTTACAGGTAGGTTTGTTGGTTTGTTTGGGTCCCCCCCCCCCACCCCGAAGAAACCCTACTTGAAAATTGCATCCCATTTCCTACCTTCCATTTGACAATTGCTTGACATTTGCTTATCTTCAGGGGACTGCCAGAGATGCTTTGTTTTCCCTTTTATGCTGTTTAACATCTGTTCCATCTTGTTCAAGAAACAGTAAGTCCTGATTTAAGATTATACAAAATTTAGTAAAATATAGCTCCTGTTTGGGCAAGATCACTCTTTCTATATTACAAAACTGGATAATTTTCTGGGAAATGGAATTAAATAAAAACATAAATTAGTGTTCTGCTCATATTTTAAATACAATTTTTCTTACTGCTCCCTGGATTTCCCTGACATAACATTTATTTCAGTTTTTCATGGTATTTAGCACTCATTAAGAGGAGCAGCCACTTAATGATACTAAAATATTAAGTCAGCAGTATGTTCATAAGCAAAGAAAAGCTATTTAACCTCTTTTTGTAGAAGCTGGTCCTACCAATGTACAAATGCACTGCAAGAATAGTTTTAGAGAGGCCAACGGAAAATTAATTCCATCCTAACAACAGAAGTGATAATAAAGAAAAAGAGAAGGAAAGCATGCTTTCAGTGTCTTAAATGCTTGGAAATATAAATATGGAAGAATTTGGCAAATGTAGGGCTTAGATGTGCACAAGACAAACTCTCCTCCCTTCATTTTGTGATGACACAGATCCCCATGTAAACCTAATTCCTTGCTACTTAATGGCCTTCATATTTATTGAAAATAAGCCAAGTATTTTTCCTATAAGCTTGAGTGAGGAAAGACACCACATTGGGGATGGAGTGCTGCAGAACAAGAAACTGCTAGAATAAAACCCTCCATGACTGTATACTTCTGTAACCTTTGGGGAAGCAGGACCTGGTTTTGAATGTTTCTTGTAAATGAACAGGAAAGAAATACCTGCTGAGGCCATCAGCTCTTTCCCCAGTGGAAAAAAAAAAAATCCAAACATTTTTAACAAGGTCCTGAATGTGGTGGGATGACTTTTTTTCTTCACCTGCCTGCTTCTTGCAGACTCTTAGAGGTAGAGAGGACCTTGCACCCACCTTGGACTCCCTGGCCATGGAGGTATTAATATTGCACAGGCTTATTTCCTTGCTCTACACAACACTGCCCATACTGAGCTCCAGAACCACATGGGGAAACTCAAACACACACATCAATGTCTTCTCCATTGCAAAGGAAAACACATCTCTTCCCAATGTAACATATCTAAGAGTTTATGTGGTCTTTCTTCAGCAAGGATCACACCAGCTTATAGATATTAGAGCTGTCCTGCAGAATAACTGAGAGAAGAAAGGCAGCAGCAGGGAAGAGAAGTTGTAAGCCCTGTCTGTGGCTAGGAAAACCAAATCAGCTGTTACATCCAGGACTCTTATTTGGAGAGCAGACCCACGCGACCTTTGGATCACAGCTTGCACCTTTCTCAGTGGTCTCTTTCATGCCTTTTTCTGCTTGTATTTGATGTGGGCATCAACACATCCCTGCACTCTTATAGCACTAGAGTTCATCTTTCTCTCTTCATATTACAAAAAAGAAAGGAAGAAAACAGGCACAACTGGGTCTCAGAGAAAGGTGCTTACTAAATGTACACATTTGGTGAGGCTCCAGAGCTGTTGCTAATGTAGTTTTCTCGTTATCCTGAAAATACAAAGCAGAGGGCTCAGAAGTAGTTTTACATCTTTTACTACACCCAAGCTTTAGTGAGTGTCCTGCACAGCAGACACTGGACTACTATTTAAAACTTAAGGCATTATAAAGTCCCTAAGCTATGCAGTGTCTTTATCTTACACCACGGTTTGCCTGCAGGACTCTAACTAGTGCTGGCAAATTTCCCTTATTACCTGGGGAAGCTCAGCATCTGCTAGCTGTGCAGGGACAACTTGGTTCCACTCAAGTAAGAAGCTATTTCAGTGGAAAAAGACACTGAAGCTGATTTTGTCAGATCAGAGACTGCAATCACTAATTCAGTCAGCTCACAAGGACTCAGGGATCCAAATGTCTTTCTGCTTCTTCCATGGACTTTGATGAAGTTGGCATTCTCATGCTAAATTACAGTTCAGGACCGCTGTGCTCGTACAGATTTATCAGAAGAAAGCTATTAGATGCCTTCAGCGTAGTGCCAATTATGGAGTCCCTGACACGTAATTAACTAAGGCCCCAAAGCATGTATTTTAATCAACCCCTGTTCAGCAAAGCACTTGTGTGTGTGCACTTCAACACATATCCACATGTCCTTTTGTGAATAGGGGAAAACATGAGAGCTGTAAGAACTGTCCTACCAAAGCTATTTGGGCAGCCACTGCCAGAATAAGACACTATACTACTTGGGTAATGGCTTATATTTCCAAAAGAATCTATATAAATCAGAAAACAAGACCAGTTTCTAGAGTGACCCAGTCATGATGCTGTAACTACGGTGATTTAAGGGCAAAAATACGCGAGGAAATAATATTATTTACCGCATGGTATGGAGTTGGATAAAAATTGCAAACTTTAGGCAGTAGAAATCTTTCTTCAGCCCTTTAAAGCTAAGATTCATCCCATTTGACCTGAGCTGGCTGCGGGTAAGCTGTGCTGTCAAAACAAGTCAATGAAGAGCATCTCTAGATATCAATTCATCCCTTCCAAAGGTTTCCAAGAAAAGCAGGTTGAATCACTCCGGTTCTGTGTTGCTGCTGGAAAAGCCCACACAACTAGTTTAAACGCAGTTTCATCTGACCAAATGCACTTGTCCATCCAAGCTGTCTCTCTATATAAAGACGTTGATGTTGCAGGCTAACATGCCACAAAGTGGACATCTAAACAAAGATGACTCATGCCCTTGTACATACTTCTCTCCAGTGCAGCCTGGCCTACATTGACTAGTTTAGGTCCAGAGAGAGGGTTCGATTCAGTCCCATAAACACAGGATCCTGGTTTGGACACTGAGTTATCATGGATGGCCACCAGCTGCCATCCCAGAAGGGTACAGGTCTGGAGTCACTCCCTTAGCACCGTGACCTATCCTGGGAGCTTAGAGAGCGAGATCATATGAGCTCATACGAACACAACCAACACTCAACATTACCTAAGGTGACCCCCTTCCTTTCTTCTATCTTGGTAATGGCCCAGTGGAGGGCAGCAGATCTCCTTCTAATTGCCAG
Organism: Actenoides hombroni; assembly: GCA_024336885.1. Taxonomy (NCBI): domain Eukaryota; kingdom Metazoa; phylum Chordata; class Aves; order Coraciiformes; family Alcedinidae; genus Actenoides; species Actenoides hombroni. The sequence goes on from WUAM01000137.1 coordinate 1,367,606, forward strand.
ATGAAGCAAGAGACAAGAACAGGTGGCAAAGGCCAGGCATTTACAAACCTAATGGGCTTTCTTAATGAACCTCGGCAGCTAAGTTCCACTGCTTCCACTTTCAGCTGAGATCAGGCACGGATCATTTCAGAGCAAAGTGGTGTATCTTCCCCTAAACCAAAGAACCTAGGAAAAACGTGTATTGACTTAGAAATTACTATGCAGCCTGAACTACAGCAGTGTGAGCCTCTCTATAATCCATTACAGCTGTGCAAAATCTAATAAAACTACTACAAGGTGCTCTAATTCCATTTACTAATAGTCATAAAAGTATTTCAGATGCATCTGATGAACCATTTAGAAGATAGCATTTTCCAAAGATGATTTGTAGTCCAAAGAAAAGCCTTTAATACCATATAAATTAGCTTTTATGTACAACAATATTTAAAACCATTGCAAAGGAGATGGTTTTGTTGGTTTATAGTCACCGTTCAGTCTTCAATGAATAATTTGTTTGAAGGAATTGCTTGGCTTCTGAGTTCTTCCCAATGAACCACAGAAGAGGAGTGATATCATCATTTGTCATTTTTTATCTGCAGATGTCATTGTGTTCACTGTAGCTCTTCCCAGTTAATCTGCACAGCTTCTGATGAATTGCATTTAGTAAAGTACACAAAAATTATTTTGTGCTTAACTAACATCCTGAGAGGCTCCACTGACAAACCAGCTCCTACATGCTGCAAACACACAAATGCTTTGCTTTTCTAAAAACAGAAGCTAGGTGTGCCAGAGAAATAGATGGGTAAATAAATCAGCCATTAATTGATTTGCTGTTGCATTGAGATCAGCTGCTTTGCTAAGTTGAAAGTGACTGCCACATTCTTTTTTGTTTGTTTTGCTGTGAGCTTTTTGACATCCCTGGGCACTACCATGGCATCTTGGAGTATACAGCTGGTCTCACTCCAAAGCTAGTAGTATGTGGGAAGTTGTCTTGCACATTTGCTTTATGCCATCTTTGATCTGACATGTCTACACAGAGACTTTTCTGAAAAGTACAACTGCTGCTGCTCTCATTTCCCTCTGGAGAGCAGGAGTTTCCTGCAAGCTCCTAGGAACATTAGACTGTTACACTGATTTTTTTTCCATTATGCTCAAATACTGAAGATGTGTCCACTCTTTTCACCTGGCACAGCCTTGCAGAGTGAAGCAGACACCAGACACACTCTTTTGCACCCATGCTAGGCTGACCCCAGCCAGGCTTGCCTTGATCTCCTCTCCCCCAGCCCACGCAGGCATCCAAGTGAGAGGCAAATTTTGTTTTGCCATATACAGAATTTCTCACCCACTTTCATTTGCAAAGCTGGACTCTCCTCTCACAGTGCCATATGATTTAAATTTTGAGTCACAAAAAAGTTAACCCTTTCATCTGAACAACATTTGAAAAACAATCCATACAATTGTTAGAAACATCTGTCTTTCTCCAGGATTTCTGTGCATCCAGAAAGTCTTCAGCAAACCAGTATCTCACCATCAAAAGCCTCAAGGAAGCAGCAGTGCTGGATAACAATCCCAGTGATGCATGGGGTATGTTAAAAGGAGCACGGACTCACACAAGGTGCCTCTGCCACCTCCATTCAACTTCCCCCACCTACAGCTTGTGCTCGCAAAAAAAAAGAGTAAGAGAAGAAAGCTGGAAATCTGAGCAGTGCTAGGCTGCCATAAACATGTTTTTTTTTAAAGCATGTACCAAGACCTGTGTTATCATCAGCTTTTGTTCCTTTTCACCCCCCCTCAGTGGCAGAAAGCAAATGCCTTATCTCTCAAGCATCCCTGCCAAGACAGTCTCTGAGGTCAGCTCTAACAGCAGCCAGAGAAGGAGGAAACCTCTGAAATGAAACATCTCTCAATTCAGTGCATTTCATGCATTTAGACACTCCATATTTTCCAGCAAAGAAAGAAGTGCCTAACATGTAATTAGTCCCTTCCATTTTAGCTTATTAAGGAGCTTCCCATCTGAAGCTGCCTATCAGGAATTCAGTACAGATTACAGAGGACCATAAATCCAGCAGACTGACAGCACTAGAAGGAAAAAAGGAAATTCTGAGAACCTTCTCATCCCACCCTCCCCCACCAAAGAAGTATTTGGGAAACAAAAGAAAAACAAAGATAGACAGGACAATTTTGCATTTAGAGAAAATTCTTAATTTACTTACTTATTTTTTGAATGTAAATTTACACGACACCAAAGAAGTCACCATTTTCCTTTACAATTTACACATAAAGAATAACTGTGGAAAAATATCCTTTCCTGACATGCTGTCCAAGACAAACGTTACTGACTCCAGCCAAAGGATTTGGCTCTGCAGTAAAGCTTGATCACTATAATGTACCATGTAATTCTCAGTTATTTACTCCATAAACACTCCTACTCCAGCATAACATGTCCTTTACTCCAGCTCAGACCATCATTTTAACCTGTTAAAACTGTGTTGAAAAAAGTATTTTCACTACAACAGAAGAGGATCTACAAGCAAATTATGTCCTCATGGTTACATTTTCATGATACACAAGAGTCTTAAGTACACTCCTGGAGATCAGCTCTACTGGGTATTGGATAACCACCATCCCAAGAAGAGTTTGGAAAACACTTACATGATTAAATCCAGAGTGACTACACAGGTCAGCAGTTCAGTAGACTCAGTGCCCACTTTCCTCCATCAAGGACACAAAATAAACATTTGCACCATTCAAATCTCTGTCCATTGGTTTCCCTCCTCCTATATACACTACATGCTCTGTACTGCCTGTGTATTTCCACCTTCCCCCTGAAAGAATAAACACAAAACTCACCAGTTCACCCAGTCCTAGCAGCAGGGAGTGGGTCAGGAAAGCAAATGGTGCCCATGGTTTCTCTGGCCATTGCTCCCCCCACTCTTGCATTTGGTAAATACCCCAGGTGCAGCTGCTCAGGAAAGCCACTCATGTTTTAATCAGAGCAGCTGATTTAGGCCAGTCAACTGGGACTTGGTCCTCTAACCTGAGCAAGGCAACCCCATATTCAGGAAATCCCACCTGCTCTCACTCCATAAAAATTCAAACAGCAGTTGTTCATGGGCACTGTTGGCACAGCAGTAACTACCAACCAAGACTTCAGCACAGGTTTTGGCTGGGAGGACTGCATGAACCGTAAGCTATGAAAATAAGAAACAGCAGCAGGGGAAAGATTTTCATCTTTCCCATTTTGGTGTTACCTCTGCTGCTGGCAGTACACCTCCTATGGCTTTCACTTTCCGGGCAGTAAAAACATAAAAAGAGCTGTAAATCCCAAGTTTCTGACACACACCTAATACAAAACCCATCACCCAGTCATCCATCTCACCTGCTTTTCAATCAGCTGCATCAGTACCTCCGACTGTTGCATTCACATTCTCAGTAGTCATTCTGTCCTAGCACAGTAAAGATCAGGTTGCAGAACTTAAGCTAAAAGAAATAAACTCTTATACCAAAACCATAGTTATCAACATATAACTAGAGCATGCATCTAAAATCTCCCAGTATAGACCATGCTTCACGTTGGTGTGAGCACCAAGATGCTTAAACCAAAAGATCAAAAGCAGGGCTAGAAGGCATCTGCCACTTTTTCCAAATCAATGGGCAAGACTGAAAAGCTGCAGGTGCTTTTGATTCCTATCAGATGTAAAGCATTTGCTAGAAAATTGAGTGAGTTGATAGAGTCTGAGGTGAAGTCCCGAAAGTTTGTATTTTACCTAATTTGTTGTGCAATCACAAAAGTACCAGTTTAGTTTGGCTTAAGTATATTTCTGCAAAATAAGCAGTATCTTTTCTTCACGGGGTCAATGCTCCCAGTGTAAAAGTTCTGGCAGCCAACAGGGACAAAAATTTTACTTAAATCTTTGGGGGGTTTGTGAAAACAGAAGGAAGAAAAAATAGAAAATCCCATGGGAAACTGCCCAGAGGGGAGATTTTTTCAACTATTTTTCTTTGTATCCATTCTTTATTCATCAGTCTTGAAAAATTCAGATTCTTTATCACAAACACAGGCTACATTTTGAACTTTTTTCCTTCAGTGAGGCACTGAGTACTGAAACACAACGTATGGTGTGGCACAGCAGATACTGCACCAGCACCCAGACAGACTCTTCACAGCCTGGGTTTACAGTTTGGACTGCCAGCACCCACATGCAGAATAACCTTTTCAGAGTAGTTTCATCTAGTCAGGGAAGATAAAAATAACATGTGACTGACATGGATGCTCAAAAAGCTGTCGTATCATTGCACGTACCAATGGAAAACTCATGGATCGTGTCCGTGTCCTTGCATTGTTTTTTGACATTTTCTACAAGAGACAATGATTTCCAAAAGAAATGGACTAAGGCAAAATGAACTTCAGTTCTTATCAGAATGGATTTAATAATTCTTGTCTGGTTTTTAGCCCACTCAAAATACTCACTGCTTTGCCGAAGGAATGTAGGACAATAGAGGTAGGAAAGTTTTAAAGATGCTGTTTAATTTATTCCCTTTCTCAAGGCAAAACTCATTAATGTAACTTGAACATTCGTGTCCTACCCATCACAAGCAACGTGAACAAGACAGCATCCCCAAAAGAAACGTGCAATTCTTGATGCATGAAAAAGATGTCAGATACTTCCCCAGAGGAATATCACAAACCAGGCTGAGCTCAGCAACCAAACTCTCATAAAGGAAACTCTGATACCTGAGTCCATTCCACCAACTTTGGTCAAATCCCAGGCAGATGTAAACCCATACGGAACAGACAGCAGGACCAAGATGCTGTTTACATGGAAAACCTGTCACTGTGAAACAATTTTATCTGCAGCTGTCAGCTAAATCTCATTTGAGAGAATACATCCTGCCAAGAAATGCAGGCTATGTCTTTGTGAAAGGCAGGACCAGTCCATTTTCAGTGCCACTCCACAGTTTTTAATGCAAGTGCTAATATTTCATATTACCTTCCAAATGCTGCATCACGACATGCTTTATGGGACCTAATGAATCACACAGTAAAAACTAATTGCAACTTACATACTGTTGTGAGCTGAGTTTTGCAACATAAAAGCAATCAGCCAGCAATTAAAATGCTAATGTGGGGCTGAACCTCGCGTAACAGTTTGCCAAAATCCAGTGCAATACAGTGCTTCCTGGAGAAGGCTGAACAGATGGAATTTAGTTAGTAGGTAGTCATTTCATCAAGTGTATAAACCTTGCCATGCTGAAGGAGGATCCCCACCATGATGCATTACCTATTTCCAGTATTAGAAATGGTGGTGAAAGATCATTATACGTTTTCTCCTTTTTCTACTCGCATGTAAATGATTAATAAACTCTTAGCAAGTCAGAAAGGAATGGTACAGAGCAGATGCTCTTTCCAAGCACAGATGTCTTGAACTGCTTTTTGTTGTAATATAGGTGGACTCCCAACGTGGCACTGGTCATCACCAAACCTACTTTTGTTTTTAATTATAAAAGCTCCTTTTCACAGATTCACTTATGCAAGATTACAAATAGAATGAAACAATTGCATTTTAATTGGGTTCACCTCCCCCACATCCACTTTTTCTTCATTACATTCCTAATACTAAGACAATTGAAATACGTTAATTAATTCAAGTGGGGAATTATTAATTTTCAACATCATCAGCCTTAGAAAAATTGCCAGTGGTCCTATAACAAAGCTCCCAGGAAGATGAGGAGCTACAGACTGTGCTCTGTATCCAGTTCTAGCACCAGTCACGTAAATCTTCATTTTCCCTGAGGACAAGAAATGTCTCAGAAAGGTATGATGAACAAGCTCTAAACCAAATTAGTAACCCCTTTGTACTAAGTCATCTGCAAACAGGAACCAGGGAAGGAGATCAGAGTAGGCGCTGGGAACTTGACCGTGTGTACATGGTGATGTCACCCGAAGTCCTATCAGCTGAACACAGGACCTGGAAAGTTAATGAGAGACTCAAGAGTGAATCTCCATGTCTGATTGGATGAAGCTGTCTTTCAGCCACAGGAAATCTTGAGTTAAGGAGTCTTGGCTCTCAGGTTCTGGCACTTCCCCAAGCACAAAAGCAAGACTGGTCCCAAGGCGTAGTCAGGCACAGATAATTAATACGGATATCAAAAAATGAACTGAACTGTTTTTTTCTCACTTGTCAGTGGCTTTCATAGCTTCCTTACGGTCCTTATTCAAAAATAAAGCTATTTTTCTCACTTTGCTTAGTCTTTTCCTATGCAATGCTTTTCAGGACAGACTGCATGGAGAACCATGTTCCTTGCTTAATAATCACTTCCCTTCCTTATCATTTTATCCTTAGCATCTCCAAATGCCCACTTTTTTCATCTCCTCCTCACTCCATCCTGAGCTCAAGAGCAATATGCAGCTAATGGTCCCAGCTGAAGCCCAGCAGTAAAACCCCATGCTCAGCAAAACCTTTGCCATCTGCACTCCCTTTCCAAGCGTCCACCCTAAAAGGAAACAGGGCAAAAATTACAGCAATGGTCTGAAGGTATGACATGCCTATAACACAGGAGATGCCTCAAAGGGTAACAAATACCCCTCTGCCTGCTCCGAAGAGTGGCAGAGCTCCTAAATGAGAGGAGATGGGCTGGGGTTTGCTGCTGTCTTTCACCGCTGCAGCTCTACCAGCACATCAGAACAGGAGGTGTCATTTTGAGCCTACTTTAAATTTATGAAGTAGTAAACCTACAGCTCAGGGTGACAAAATGTGAATTGCCATTAAAGGAGTGACCTGGACTCTGAAAGAGGTCTGTCAACAGAGGAATTGGAAACTTAAAGCATGACTTCCCAAATTACCCTCTTGAAAGAAAATTGCCAGGAGGAGTGTGGGGGCCGAAAGCACATTACACATAAAAGCGTCTTTCATGAGAGCAAGGCAGAGCCTCCATCAACCAGGCTAGGAAAGGAGCAGGTTTCACAAAATCTTAGTATTCATGGAAGTTATAGAGATCTGCCTCTACCTGTCCCCCTGGGAACCCCAATATAGTCAGGAGTGCTTATAATAAATTGTCAAAACAGCAGAGCTCTGGTGTTCACCCTCACAGGCAATGCATCAGCACAAACACAACATGTCATTCCCAATGAGGCCTTTATATTAAAAAATAAAAGCTGCTCTTCTTTAAGGTCCTCAGTACAGGGGAGAGGAGCAGTAGCTTTATCTCATGACAGTGAGCAGAGACTGTGGCTGGGTAAAGGATATGTCCCGAATCACACAACATCTTGTGTAAACCACCCAGTGCCATTATCATCACATCATTCTGCCTCACCCACAGCAACATGTATGGAAACAGGCAGGAAAACTCCAAATCCTTCCTTTCAGACACTAAGCTCACAAGCCCACACACTTAACACTCACCAATGTATATGTCAGCTGGGGCCTATAGCATTACCACCATTTTCAAGTAGTTTATTCATCTTGCAGTAGGTGCAGGCACTCCAGTCTGACCCAATTCTTCACTGTTTTATTGGTAACTGTGACCTCATCACCCATGCACTGTACAAATGGGGAAACAGGTAAAAATAGCTCTAAGCAGTGGAAGTGGGCCTTACAAACATGTTAATGAAATAATGTTGGTTTGTATCTGCAGAAAATCTGACTCTCATAATGTGTTTCTATAGACACTCATGACAAGCTGCAAGCATACACATTATCTATTTTTTTACCAGGCAGAAAAAGCTGCAGTGCACATTTGAAGCATAAATACACTGAATTTAAAGGTAAGTAAATTAAAGCAAAGCTGAGACAAAAGTTGGACATGATTAAAAATGCTACGGTAACACCTTAAATTATTAAACTTTGTCATTCCTCTCTGACACCTTGGGATAAATATTGCAATAGGGTTGGAAGTCTCATTTCATTGTGCCCTGGGAAAGGATTGGGTTCAGACTGCCAGCTCTGGGAGCCTTAGAAAGATACTCAATGACCTCATAATACTTTGCTTCACGGAAAACTTTGGGATAAATGGGAATTTGAGCATACCTGAAGCTCTGCTGTCATAGCATTGTACCAGTGTGCAGCACAAAACACGCCAATGAGCAGAGAAAGCAGAAAGTTCTCCTCTATTTAAAAAAAAACCAAAACACAACAGTATCCTACACAGAAATAGTATTTTTAAGTAAGGCACAAAAGCAACCAGATAATCAAAACAGCTCTTTATTTTCCAAAGTTAAGCTTTCTTTTGTTTTGTTCTCATGTATCTGTCTAGTAGCACAGCAGAGTGAAAGGAGGGAGGAAAAAAGGACTGCCGTGGTTAGCAAAGAGATTGCAATAGGAGCTTAATGTTCAGGAAGAATATGAAGGAGACAAAGGAGTATAGTCGTGTCAAAAAGAAAAAGTACTAAAGAGCACTTTCTTTTCTAACATAAGGTCAGAGGAGGAACCTGCCACACCGTGTTTCACTCCTTTTCAAGCGAGAGATCAAGCAGTAACTTTGCTCATTGCCTCTGGAGCAAGCCCCAGGTAAGAAAATAATGCAGGCAAAATCTCTCAGCCTGTTACCTCACAGGCAAATATTCAGCTGAGACTGCACTAGCAATTGGGGAATTTTTCAAGAGCAACTTGAATGCCATTTCAGGAGTCACGGTCCTGCCCAGGGCAATAGCTCTCACTGTGGGAGACAGAAGTTCAAAGTCATTGAGAACTTTCCCTGAGGTGGGGCTCAGCTGCAGGACATTGGCCCCTGGCTCCCTGTGCACAAGAAAAGACCCAGAGAGGTGAGTTTTATGTACAACATAATGCCTGTGGTATGTAAATGTCCTCACAGACACTTCTCACTATCAGCACTGTGAGAAACCAGTACTGCTCTTCAGGCAAACCAGAGTGGAGCTCCTGGGATCAAGGATGAAGCCCAACATCTAACTGAGAAACAAGCCAAAATGGGAATCAGACCATTGGAGGAATCAGAAAACTGGTTAATGAGTTTGGGACTCATGCAATCTAGAAAGGATAATTGGCCAGGCCCTCCTCACCTCTGAGATGGATTTAAAAAAAAAAAAAAAGGACACAAATGGGCCCTTTTTTATAGGCTTGGGCTCCTGCAGCAGGTCCTCATGCTCAGATCCTCTCTTCTCATAAAAACCCTGTCATGGGGCTCTACAGCAGCTGTAGCCAGATGCAGACTTTCTTTTTCTCAAGAAGCAGAAATGATACATGGAGGCACCATGGACCACAAAATATTGGCATCAATAAAGTTTTCTTCAGATGACCCACAGAGATACAACCGCTGAAAAGAAACCTGTTGAAAGAGGAGGATGGAGCTGTGGGCATCACTCAGAGCCCAGTTCAGCCATATGAGGGGTCTTCAGAGCAGGAGGTAAGAAAGGATGGAGAAGAGGAAAATGGACAAACTCAGGCACTTTAAGGATCAACTCAGTGAGAAGTAAACCTCCAGGGGCATTTCTGTGTTGTGGCTAACAATCTTTCAAGTGGTGAACCATCTCTGCTTCCCAAAACCAGCCCATAAATCACCATCATGGAAGCCAGGGCACACGAAAATAAAGGAAAAAATTTAAAAGGGGCAAAAGGAAAGGATGTTAGCTACAAAGAAATCATCAGCCTTCCCAGAGAAGACAAGAAAATCAGGGATAAAGAAACAGAGCAGAATGAAGACAGAGAGGAGGAAAAGCACAGGTATGAGAGAAGGTGTGAGAGAATGCCGTGCCAATGTGCAACTCCCTTCCACGCTATAGTCAAGCTCGTAAGAAGGAAAAGAGCAGTAACAGAACAAAAATAGGTCAGGGAGTGAAGGATGTAGGAAATTCAAAGTATTTGAAAGAGACATATCTAGGGATCATGACCTGACAGCAGTGGGATGGGACAGAAGAGATAAGGGAAGAAGAATTAAGGGGTCTGGAGAGGAGGTACCCAGGCACTGGGATAACTTTCACCAGAAAAGACTTAAGAAAATTTTATTAAATAGCATTATATGAGTTTATCACAGCTGGGCAGTGGGTGTGACAGGTTTTTTTACCCTTACTATAAAATGCTGGTGTATAAGTCAAGTTTCCTTAAGCCAAGTCAAGATGCACTGGTTGAAACCACTGTCTGAGTGCCACTGGTCTGCCCATGCTCTCTTGGACCCCACAATAGCTGAGAGAGGTGAAAGGAGGGAAATGCAAAGCAAGCATGTCCTTCGTGACAGAGAGTAATTGAGAAAATGAAGTGAGATGGGAAGAAGTGAAGTCCCTGTGGAGGGTACTGACTTGGTACAAAAATAATGGGCAAAGTCAGAGAGGTGAGATTTGATGAGGACAGAGACATCAGGTCAGTGAGATGAAGGCTATAATTGAATATAGTGAAGTGGTAGCAGAGGTAATTAGGGCTCAGTAAGCTGCAAAGGGCACAAATTAAATGAGGATAAAACAGAAGTTAAAGCACAAAGACAGTCAGCGTGCTGGGTTTCTTTGCCAACGGCAATCTGGCTGATGAAGATCAATTAATTTAATTCAAAGAGCTAGGATGAGCCAGGCCTCCTGGGAAAACAGTTTGGGTTGTAAAGAGGAAGAATAGAGCTAGTGAGAGAACACCGGGTGGTACTAAACAAAAGTAATTTGGGCTCAAAAGAAGATAAGAGGGAGCTGCCATGAAAGGAGAAATTAGGAGACAGTGCTGGCAGTGCAAGGAGGAAAATGTTGAGAGAATTAAACTTTGAGAAAAGGATCAGAAAGCAGGAAAACTGGAGAGGAAAGGAGAAAAGAGTGCTATCAGAAGTGGGAAGAATGAGGAAGACAAATCAATTCGTCTTGTTGTCATGTTGCCAGACTGGAGAGGTAGATAGTTGAAGACCTTACCAAACCCAGCACCTCTCCTCGAGTCAGTGGCCAACACACTCTCCCAATGAGCAATCAGTGGAGTAGCCCCCCATTCAACACTGTATTTCACCTGCTTTTCTCCTCCCTTTGTGCTCTTCTCCACCACCTGGTACCAGGAAGCTTCTTAGGTTGGTGCTGGGGGGATTGAGTGGGAAGCCCTAGTTAGACAGCATGGCTTGACCCCTTGACGCAAGTCTGGCTGGGCTCTCTAGCGCTGTGTGAAGGCTTCAGGCTTTGAGAGGGTTCTACCTCCATCTACCCTACCAAAACCACCCAAAAGTCTTTGAAGCCCAAGTCCTGGACTTTGTCAGTACACACACTAGAAGGAGGTAACTTTTAGGTGAATGAAACTTGGGTCTTTTGGGTGTGATGGATCAGGACCAGAAAGTAAAGGGGTTGTAAACAAGTCTGTCCCAGTCCCCATATGTTGGGTTGGATTTCGGTGCAGCAACCTTCAGCAACCTCTGGGACTCAACAGACTTGTATCCCTCAGGGTGTATGGGAAATGTCTTGTTCTTCCCTTCATCCTGAAGGCTTGAATGAGGGTTTGCTCCCTGACTCTCTTCAGATTTTTCTGGTCACCTTTTCTAGCCCTGTTTCTTGTCTCCCAGTCCCTGCACACTGCGACCTCACATCAAGGGTGGTTTTACCAATTAAGCTGGCTCTGCTGCTGGCTGGGAAGGAGCAGCTGCTCCCTCCTAGGGTCCTACCTGACCCAGGGTGACAGACAAGGTGATGAGGCTGATGTTTTCGCTGCTTCTGCACAGCTCTCCACATCTTACCTTCCATACTTAATAGATAAATGCAGGATTAATCCTCAAACTTCTTGAGCCCACGTTAATTAGATTTTCAGCCTGTAAGGACAACACAATGGTGAGATTTTTCATGATCCCAACTCAAATAAAGATCAAAATAACCCTTGAGAAAGATATTTTTCTCTTCCCTAAGCTGTCCATCCAAGAGTTGCAGCAAATGGAATTGATCCTAATTCTGCCAAAGGTGGATATAAGCCAAATGCAGAAGTGAATTTACCATCAGAGCAAAATCTGCCAAAGGTGATGAAGATCTTTCAGTTCTTGAGAGGACACACAGTAATTTGTCTTAAAACGATCTAAGTAAGTTTGCAAGATACTTTCCCACTGCAGGACTATAAATTATGCTGATAAAAAAAATAATTTGCCACTTGAATGGTTTATATCCCAGCCAGCCCACAATAAGGACAGAGATATGGACAAATGGACCCCTATCTGTGTTATTCTGTGAAAAAGAACATTGAGGATTACACATTTGCCTTGTGTGCAAACTACTGTTGGACTTGACCACCTTTATAAAACACTCTTAAATATGCTGATTGAGAGCTTTATTATCTGTATCAGTACATGATTTGTACGTGATTTGTATTATTATTATTATTTAATTTTTTTAGTCAAATGGGCCGATCAATACCATAAAATCAACATGGCCATGAACTCTCCATTTATTATATGAACCCTGGCAATTTGAAAATAGTTACAAAAGATGAAGCACTAGTTCCCAAAATCAGGAATTATTTTATCTCTTTTTGTTGTTTTTTTTCCTTTCTTTTTCTGTTTTGCAAGCTGGGAACTCTGGTACAGAATGGATAAAGCATTAAACTATTTGTTTAATGGCTGCAAAGCCTCCTTAGTGAAGATCAGATAAGACAGAAATCCGAAGGAAAATATGACCAAGATCTTACCTGAGAAACATGTCAAACCAGAAGAGAGATTGCTGCTGTTCATTCGGCCGAGAGTGCATACCCATTGTTATAATTTCTGACTCAGCAATTACAGAGTGATAACCAAAATTGGCAGAGCTGGCACTTGCTGCCTCCTCTGGAGAGTGAGAACTGGAGCCTTTCATGGACTCCCAGCATAGGCTTATCTCCTATAGTCCAAGCTTGACTCAACGCCAGAGAAGACTTTCACGATGTTGGCTGCTTTTTATCCACTATACAGTGGAAAAATCTATGGATTGCATCTGGTTTTTCTCCTTAAAAACTGGCCTGGGCTTCCAGGACTACTTTGATTAGACTGGTCCAACTTATGCAATCAGTCCAATTTGTATTCCCAAAACAAAAGACAGAAGTGCTCTGACTGGAGTCCATATTTTCTGTTTGATTGCTTTTCATTTCACACTTCTTTGTTTTAATTACATTTTAAGATTAAATACAGGGATTGTAGTTAGTTGCACTCAATGGATATTGTACAGATTTAAGGGTCATAGGAAAAGGAAGGGAAAAAAGACAACTAATACCTCATTGTTTACTGTGGTTCCTATAACATGTGCAGTCAAGCGCTGAGTGATTCTTAATAGAAATCTGGCTTGATTGTGATTAAAGGAAGAAATTGCTAAATGAATTTTTCAGCTCAAAAGTATGGGCTTTAAATTTGTTTACATGTGTTGATCCTAAAAAAAGCTGATTCTGCAAAGCTTTCTTGACCTCACTTATTGCAACCATTGTAAGATAGATGGCCTGATTTAAAAGTATCAGAACGTTGCAACAGCTGGCCAAGTATGTCTTAGACAGCTCAACTAGGAGATGGTGGGGAGGAAGGGGACACATTATGGATTTTATGGTTCCTTTCATTAAGGCAGTAAAAATCCTGCTTGCCTAGACAATAAGCTCATTTTTAAATTAATAAGTAACAAAAACAAAGCTAGTACTTACTTGATTTAACATTGTTTAATTAATATAATAATTAATTCTTGAAAAGCTCTTCCTTTTTCTTTATTCTCATTCTCAACAGCACTAAGGAAGATTTGCACACAATTGATTTTGTACCAACAGCCCCCAGCTCCCTTTTTGTTTCCCCCATGATATGGCCTCAAGAGACACGTTACCCAGCACAGCCAGTAATATTCACAGCTCAGCTGGTGAGGAGCAGAGTGGCTCAGAGTATGTAGAATGGCTGAGGGAATTTGTAATGTTATACCACATCTTGCACAGCTCTGACATCAGACCTTACACATAATCTTTGCTGTGATGCTTTGAAAAACCCAATATCTGCACCTAGTAGAACAGATTCCAAAGCCCCAGAGGATGACAGGATGATACTCATGAAGAAGCAACAATTTCCCATTGTTCAGATCTTGTCTCGAGGGCCAAGGGATGTCACGCTAGTGGTTACACACTGAACTTCATGATCTCAGCTTTTTAAAAAGAAAGCCCTGTGAAATTCCATACAAAGGAAGCAGTATGTCCCAGCAGTGCATCATGATGTCATCTTTAACTGCACCTTCACAGTTTTTTTTTTCCATGTATGTCTCATTAAATGATGCACAAACAGGGAGAGATGTGGCTGTAATTTCCTAAGTTCTTTGCATCTGGATTTGCAATCTTAAATGTTTCTGACGTATCTTTCATGTTAGGAAATAGATATAATAAATTGCAGCATCTTTTTGCTCTAAGTTCTCTTTAGGCATAGAGATATTGAATAATGGGAGTTAAATAAACTAACCGAAACACTTACAAAATCCATGACAACCTATATCAAGAAGAGGAATCATAGAAACAGCTCTTCCTGTCCAAACCTTTGCTGACTGTGAAATCATTTCTCTGTCAGCAAACAGATTCACATTTTTTAAGAGCATAAACTTGCTTGTAACTAACTGGGCATTAACCTGCTCCCAACTAACCGAACATTAACTTCACTGACCGTGAAGGCCAGCAGTCTTAAGCATCAGGCACCTCAATGATCCTTAGAGTTCTCCAAATGAACTGAACTATCAATAGCTTATGAGATGAGGTCCTCACTGCAAAACCTAAAGAGAGTGTTTAGTTAGATGTACTTCATTGGCTTGATAGAGCGTATCTCCTTTGACTGTCAAAGGAGTAGAGGTTACCAGGCACACCATAAACCTGTCCACTTAGCTACAGGAATCCAACCACAGACACCAGCTGACTTCTGGATCTTCGTGGAAGTACCTAATTCTTCTCCCCTTTCCAACTCTAAAGAACAATCAGCTGATGGTGTAAAATGGCAGCTCCATGGCTGAGGAAGTAAATTAAATGTTAGGACAAAATACACAATTATGCTAGAAGAAGAACAAAACAAAATCTGAGTTTTATGAAGAATATGATGCACTAAACAAGAACATGAAAAAATTACCTTTTTTTTACTCCATCCCATTCAGTTTCCCATGCCATCCTTACTCCTCAAAATCTGAGTGTGAACCCTCAAATATATTTAGGTAACTTTTAAAACTGGAAATTTGGGCTGAAAAGCCCTCCAGGCAAAAATTAAGTGATGTGGCCACTCCCTGGGGTCCTGCCAGGGTCCCCAGATGACACAGTTGTGACACCTTTTTCTGCAGTGGTGAGAGAGGAGGACATTCTTTACTTTCTATTCTCTGCACAAAGTTCAGTAGCTTCATGTGGTTGCAATTCTTTATTCTCATGCCTACAAGAGTGATTCACAGAATTCAATAAACAGTTCTAACCTTTGCCCACAATTTTCTTCTTTTTTCAGTACTAGCCCAGTAAAATCTTACAGAAATATTATTTTTAATCAGTTTTATAGGTTTTAGAGACACTCCTATAGAACATTACTGACTCCCAGTTCAAAGAGAGTGGCTGGAATAAAGAATGCTACCACTGAAAGTAGCACTCTCCACATCTCAACCTTAAAAACAGACATGGGGAAAATGAGATACCTGATATTTTCTCATCCCTTCTTAAAATCACAGAGCCAAAGCAACCCATCTATATACTCTTGTACGGGTTAAGTTCCCTAAAATTACCTTCTTTTACTTGCTGCTTCTTCCACCTAAAGACTATTTCCAGCACTAAACCAAGTAGGAAAGCACAATTCCACTTTACAAATGGAAGGACCTTTCCACCTCTCACCCACAGATTTTTCACAGATGAGTTCTTCCAGAACACTTACTCCATCAAATCTAGTGAACAGTGTGACTCATAGATAATGAAGTGATATTGGCATTGCAAAATAATAGAGTTGAGTGAATTTAACTAAAAAAGGGAGGGAGTTGGTAGAATCGACATCAGCTTTGCAAAGCCTGAAAGGTTTCATGGTATTTTAAAGGCCTTTTTTTTGTTTAAATTACAAGGAAAGCCAGCCAATGTCAGACAAAATCCCCATTTATGTAACTTTTCCAACTCTCCCTACTAGAACCACATGTTCCATTAAACCAAGCGTGCAAAGGGTTCCCAGTGGACAAATGTCAGCCTGCTTTTGAACCAGGGCCCAAGGTCATTGCTGGATTATTTTAGTCCTCCCCCCCTAGATTTTCAACAGGGCACATGTAAAGAGAAACTTTTTCACCAAACCTTACCTCATTGTAGCAAGGTAGAGAGTATTCAACTGCAGCGAGGAACATTCTTCTATAGGTTCTGTGCTATGCATTTAAAACACAAACAGTGCTTAAAGGAATAGACTGAATTTAATTAAATCAATTGCCCAAGCAAATTGTTTTTTCAAGTGTAAGTTTTATTAAGCATTATTTTACTTTACTGGGAGTCTATGACCAGAACCCTGGCAACAGTCACTGTGGCTACTCAAACGCCAGTGCTGGATGATGCAGTTGAACCAGAGATTCAACCAGTCAGCCCTACACACTAGAAGAAATGGACACGAAAGACAGCTCAGGCAGTAATGGAGGATGAAGCAGAGCCATCACAAGAACAGGAGGAAGAGGCAGAACAAGAGTTAACCACTCCATCCCTATCCCTGAGTGAGCTGGGGAATATGAGAGAAGATTTCAGCATATTAAGCACATTAGGGAAGATTTCCTTACCTAAGGAACTAGGTAAGTTAGCAAGCTAAACACAAAGCACTTCTGGGAATTTCTTTTTCTATTTGCCCAGTATTCTAGTACTAAGCCTATTACTCAATTAAGTGCTTTATACCATGTCCTCTCCTGATTTACCTAACTCATATAAAACAAGATCACTAATGAGATGAATTATACTTAGATTTAAAACATTAATAGCTGGTTTTGTTAAGACTATGTAGCCACATGAGTATAGCATGTTAGTTCATCTCATCGATGTGACAGAATTTTCACCTCTTTCCTGCTGTCTTGAAGAAGAGGTACAGATTAAACTCATATTCCCTATATGTGCCTCTCAGGATGGTCACAGACAGCTCCCCCAGGGAAGAAGAGGAGGCTGCTCATTCAGATGTGGCTCACCAAGTGAGAGGTGCAGACACTGGTAGGGCTACCAGGCACCAAAACTTGGGATGTCTACAGTGAAGGTCTTTAAAGCTGAGCCTATCACTCTGCTGACTTTACATACCTTATGGACACAATTCATCTGATCCATCCATTCTGGACATCTGCTTCATGATAGACACCACTGGAGAAGAAAGCATTAAGTACAAGAAGGTCCATGAAGTGTGCAGGTGGTGCAACCACACAGAGACCCAGAGGCCAAAGAAAGCCGGAAACAGGGTTGAGATTCAGGAATATGGAGACTGACAGGAGAGGAAGCCACATTTCATTCTTTATAGCAGATCAGTCACAACATAACCACAGGGACTCAGGCAACACAGCACTGATGAGAGATACATTAACGAATGTATGGCCATCACAGTTCAGACATTCAGGCTGATTCCGATGATGCTTACAATCTAGCTGACAAGATAGATGTTGCTTCTTTTGTAGCATTTAGTACATATGTGGATTGAGTGTCCTTGTACTGATCAAATGTAGCTCCTCTCTCCAGTTGTGCACCCTTCAGGATAAAGTGGAGGTTAAGCTGAACAGAGGGATTGAGAATACATAGCTGAGGAGGACTGGAGGGAGAATTAAGAGTCAGGCAAGGCATTTGGTGGGCAGACAAATTTCAGTGGAAAGGATTTCTTGAGGGTGGTGAATATTTCCTTTAAAATTGCCTGTTCATGTTAACTTCTATAAATTTATTAGCCATACATTTCTTCTCAGAAGATAAAACAGGGGAAATAAATTGCCTTGACAAATGATTGCTTTCTTGATTTAAGGAAAGGAGGCACACAATTTCTCACACTTCTCTGTCCTAAATCCTGGTTAAGAATTCTGGGTTTGTAACCGAGCTCTGTGGTTACAGGCAGCAAGCACACATTTCAGGCGTTCTTCACTCTCCAAGCAATCACTTTGCAAGGTATTGCAAAGGTAGCCACTGCTCAAGGAAAGAGCAGGGGTCAAGCAAGCTCTCCAAAGGCAAAGCTGACACTGAATGGGACTGGCTGATAATTCAGTCCCCATTCCATCTCTCAACCAGACACAACAGTGTTGGCCTCAAAACGAAATTACCATCCTGTCAGCATCATCTCCTGTTGCAGTATCACGCTCATTCAGGTCACCTGCCAAACATATTGTCAGTAGTATAATCATTTACTTTGGATCCTCTGGAATGTAGGAGGTGGGGAAAACTGAAGTCCTGTGGAAAAATGTCCTCATGGCCAAGAAATTGGTGGCAGCAGCACCATCCTCTTTAGCATGAGAGCCACAAGAGTCTGCCAAGAGTTCTGGGAAGTGTGGATAGCATAAGGTTTTTCTGAAAACCCCTGAGTAGTGCAAGAAAGATGTTTTTTTTCCAGAAGTGGGGAATGGAAGGATGAAAATTAATTTCAAATGGGTAGCTGGATCTTTTAATTTCATACACCAGGGATAAGGGCAAAACTGAAATACAGATCTGCTGAGCTGCAACCCTAAGGAAAATAAGGGGTAGGTGTGAGGGGAGATGGAATTTGATAACTGGGAAGGAAGCTGAAGGTCACAGGAGACTTTCTTGAGTGAAGTAATGAATCTAAAACGTCTTTGTGACTGCTTGGGCTGGAACACTAAGGAAAAATAGCCCGACACATGAGCATTTAAGAAAGTGACCCAAAAATTGTAACATTCCTCTTGTACAAAAATTTCCAAGCTCCCTAGTAAAATTCTTTCCTGGAACAGGAAGCAGAAGAGCAGGTAGCAGTGGAAAGATGACATGTAAGACAAAGTAAAAGGTAGTTTCTTCCCTAGTTGCAGAAAAATAACTCCACAATGTGCTAAAGGAAATTGGTCAGCCATCCAGAGGTACTCACCCATCCTTATTTCTTCTCTGTACTATTCTGTATTATCTGAGCAGCAGTATGTGAAATAGCTCATGTAAATAAAGTGCAAGCACTTAACTAAAGTAGCCTCCAAGTCTAGTTTCACCTGTGATATGTGTCAGTGAGTCTGGCAGTAATTCAGATCATTAACAAAATTTTACCCCCTACTACAGAATGACTTTGGGTTCTCAGCTGTCATCATCAGCCAATGCTGGCTGTCTGCCTGTCAATAATTAAAATTCAATCTAAAAAATAATGGAAAATTACTAGTTCTGGATGCTTTCCTGATAGCTGAGCTCCAGTTGCCTTGTTCCAAGCTGTAGGAGCTTACAGGCACCTGCTACTCTTGAGCAAGAAAATGGCAAGGTTTGGAAAAAGAGCTGCAGACAAGGAGAGGAGGCACAGCTCTTATGGACAGTTTTTTCTTTATACCTAATGGTCTCCAAAGCTTTCCCTGAGGTTTGGTATTTCACCAGCTAATTGGTTCCTCAGGGCCAAGTGCCCCCAACTGTTTCTGTGCCATTGCCCCAATGAGCAGTGTTTGATTAGAGCACTCAGGGAACTGGAGACAACAACCTCAATAGCTACAACTCAAACATAACCTGAGCTATGGGCTGTAGGAAAGCAGGGGTTGCATACAGCATTACATTGACTAAGGGATTTATACTGAGCCTCTGGAGAAATAGGAAGGGTGTTTTGCTGACTCCCCAGAGAGGAAGAGACTCCCTCTTCTTCCCACCTGAATGTGATTGAGAGAGATTTCCCTGGAGGGAGGAGGGGTAGGACACAGGCTGAGAATTTGGAGGGGGATCTCAGAGGCAGCCAAGCATGCACAAGGGGTTGAGTTTAGTCTACATTAATGTGCAGACTTCCTTGAAGTAAGGACCAGGGAAAGCCCTTGCTCACAGCATCCTTCTATTATGTTAAATGACACCTCTTCCTTTTCATCTGTATTTACACTGCTCTAATGTCAGGCTGTCACGGAGACAAACTGTGCACATTTGGTGCTTAACTTTTCTTCATAAATCCTGCTGTACAGCCCTTATTATTATCTGCTCTTGAATTCTATCCAGTCCATCAGTTTGTCTCAGTTGCAACCTGCCCAGGGAGGCCAGTAAATTCAAGGCACACCAGCTCTGACAGAGTGGAGGCAATGCCTTCTTGTCCCATGGCTCTCTGCCACATCACCGATGCTCTCACTCCCACCCCTTCCTACTCCTCCTCATGCACCTGGTCCGTCCACTGAATCTGGGTTTTGTGCCAGGTTTTTCTTCTCTAAATTGCCACTCATTTCATTTTTCTCTGTCCTATTTTCCAATCTCTCCAATTCGCTGTCTAAAAAGTTTTGTACAGAGACGTAAAATGCCACTGTTCACTGGGACAGGTGCACAACTGCATGTCCCTCCTTCCCTGGGAGGACACTGCACTTACCTGCCTCTCTTGTGAATCTCTGGCATCCCCATTTGGTGCCATTAGGTACCAAATGTGTTGCTAAAGACACTGATGTGACTTGTTAGCTGTTCCTACTGTAAGACACCTTGTCTTTCTGTTGCTGCAGTGCCACTGTCCAGCATGGTTTCATTAGGTCTAAGCACTTAAAAATTCTGTATTAAATTCCCAGTACAGACTTACTTAACACAAGATAAAGAAACTAAAAGGAAACTGCTGCAACAAGCATTTTTTCCACTAAAGCCTCTATATAGAAAAAATTGATAAGATGTCAAGTTTTTCCTTTAACCAATTTATCTTCTTTGCACAGTTAATAGTAAGATCATCTTGAATAACTAATCCACAGCCCTAAAGCAGAAGCTATCATTTATCTTAGCATTTGCATTTAAACAAAATTATATTAAGATTCAGCAGGACATGATATGTAATCCAATAACCTAAGGTAATGTAATTCTGGTCCATGTAGCAATCATTCCCACAAATAATCTGACCATGCACGACCAGAAAAATTTATAGCAAGTTTTATTGTATTTAATATTATGATATGACTGAAGTCAGTAATGAAAAGAATAAATGTTCTTGGCTTTAAAGAACTGATTAGCTGAACCTCAAGCATTCACTGGTGAAAATTTCATTTGCTTTAGTACATCAGCTTTGTTATATCATCAAGGCTTCTAATTTTTACTGAAACACCAGTGTATCCTTGACAGCTATTTGAGGGAATTCACTAGCAAGTTTTATTTATTAGTGAAATACAATCCCTGGTAGGTCAAACAGGACTATCTTTACTCTTACAGAATGTCAAATTGGTATCCCAGTTCCCAGAGAGCCAGTCAATCCTGTGTAGTCTTGAATTATACCTAAATCTAACCACTGAAGACCTCCAGGTCTGGACACTTCCTGCAGAAAGGGCTTTTAATCAGTGTGACAGGTCTGCCTTGGGAGGACTTTCGCTACTGAACCCCACCTGATGGAAGCACCAGACTTCTTTATATAAATCTAGAGCATGGCTACTGACTCCAGCACCATGATCTGTGTTTGTGAAGGTAAAAGAGTAAGCCACCAAAGAAAAGCATATGTATAAGGAAACCACAGAGTGCTGCCAGTAAAGGGGGCATATTGTCTGCTTGCTGTTTTGTTCTGTGTTTTCCCTATGTGAACTTGATTGGCTGTGCCAAACACATGCTTGGATGGACTTTTGATCTGACCTTGTATGGTCATTCTCACGCTCTTATGAATTGTTAATTCAGTAACGTTTATAGTAGAAACTATTTTATCCCCCTTCAGAGTGATAGCACAGTTTCCCTCATATGGGCAAGTTAACAAACCGAAAAGGTATAAGTGGGATTTTTATTCTTTTTTCTTTTTCAGAAATCTTTTCTGTACATAAGGCAGCCATTTACACATGAAGTGATGGAGTTTTGGGGTAAGGTCTCCAGGAACCTTCACCTAGAACAGGGCAGCAATAAGTGTGCAAAACATGGGTAATCTTGGGAGGTTTTCAAATGCTTTTCATCAGAAGAATGCCATTGGCTGAGTGGGTTTTGGATCAGTAATATGCCAGTGGCTGAAAACAACTGGTCTTGGCTGCCCCAAGGGGACCCCAAAACAAGCCTGTTATCATATTCCCATGCCTGAGCTGCGCGTGGTTGAGAGACAAGCTGAGGAAGACAAAAATCACCAATCCCATCCTCCTCTGAAAGTCCATCCAAGAAAGTTTCTCTCTAACCATTAATGTTTGGAAAAGTTACGCCCATTTCATATGACAGTCTTATAGTGGGACTTGTCAAGTAGCCCCAATTACAGGAATGATACCTGTGAATCCTGCAAGAGCTGCTACCTGCACAGAACAGAGGATAGCTGCATGACATGCCTACTAGATGAAAAAAACAGGTACATGCTGCCTACACCAGCTCAAAAGGCCAGACTGGCTCAGCTGTAATGTCAACCTGTCAACATAATGTAGCCTTTCTCCTTGTGACTATTTTCACAATGGATTGTCTCAATGTGGTGGGCTCCATGACAGCCCAGGACAATACATTTCACAAGTTAAACATTCATCAGATTCATTCAGCCTTCAGGTGCACGCTTTCTAGTGCTGAGTTTCTCCCTGTCCTTTGTTGTTGAATTATGGAAAGGGACCCACAATCATTTCATGAGTGGGGCAGGCTATTGCTGGTCTCATTCTGTTGGCTGGAGAAGCCCCAGGGGTGTCTTAAGGTTACCCAGGGGAATAGTGGCACTCAGATCTCTGCTGATATTAGAGGACCATCACAAATGTTGCTCCTAAACCTTAACCTCTTCAAATAACAAACTGCTTTCTTTCCACTTTATAGGCTATTTCTTCCAGCCTCAGATTTCTTACCTCAGGGCAATAGTTCCTCATAAAACTTCCTGTTGAAATTGCTTTTATTCCTGTACTTTGCATTTTATTCCTTGTCTATCAAGCTCTCTTTTTCCTACTTGACTGGACTGACTTGTGCTTTATGTCTGTAACTGCCTTGCAATTAATCTGCACTGCAATAATTTTCCACCCCTGTTGCTTTGTTCTTTTTATTGGTTACACCTTTCAATCTCCCCATTTGATCTGTTATTATTTGCCTGTAAAAATGCCTGTCCAATTGTTGATGTGACAATATAACAGCCCTAATTTTCCAGGGAGCTGAGAACACAACTCCCTGTTCAGCTCCTGGGAACTGCCATGAGTTAGTGAGCCTTAAAAGAATCCAAGAGTGCACCATGATGAGCAGAGCAGAAATGCTGGAGAAGACGATGACCGCCCGGGCTCCAGAACAGCACAGCCCTACCTCTGAGTACATTAGTTTTGCTAAGAGTCAGAGATTATCAGCTTGGGTTTATCATTGTGTTAATGGCAATTAATTATCTTAGGGTCTGATCTAGTATCTCTGCAGGACTCAATAGCCCACGTGATACGTGTCTGCATCAGATCACTTTAACCTATTGGTTTTTGCACTGAAACCAGCTACAAGATGTGGACATGATTAAAGGTGGGATAGGTCAAGCAATGGTCTTATAGAACAGCTTTGCACTAGGGAGAGTTGCAAAGGGATTAAGGAGACATGGCCATTTTTGACAGCTCAGGCAAAAATGAAGTATAGGAACTGAGTCCTGTCCTAGATACCTGTGTCCCTGGCCCACTGATCAACGCTTAGCACAAGGGAAGGGAGTTGCTGTCACACAAACCTGCTCTGTAGAGGTGCCCTAAATGTGGCATCCCACACACAGGCCTGGGGAGGTCAGGCTGCCTGGGCACATTGCTTTGGTAATAATCTTGATAGATGCTTCATGTGGCAGAACATCCACCAGCAGCTCGGCTACTGAAAGTAGATAACTGGTAAACAAGCTTTCAGACAATACAAAACTGGGAAGAGTGGTTGATGCACCACAGGGCTGTGCTACCATCCAGAGGGGCCTTGGTAGACTGGAGAAATGGCCCAACAGGAACCTCATGCAGCTCATCAAAGGCATGTACCAAGTCCTGCACCTGGGGAGCAACATCCCCATGCACCAGTATATGCTGGGAACTGACTGGAAAGCAGCTAGGCAGAAAAGGCCCTAGGGGTCCTCACAGCTAAGAAGGTAAATGGTATCATGGGCTGCATTAGGAGAGGCATTGCCAGCAGGGGTTGACACAGTGCTGGACATGGAATCATAGAATCACACTGGTATGAAAAGTTGCTTGAATAGAGTAGAAACAGGCTGGCTCACTTGACAGCCACACAAGTAGCCTTCCTCCATTACAACCTCTCTATACACCCTCCTGCAGCAATGCCTGCCCTGCCACCAGCCCCCTCTCAAAGCCTAGTCCTGCATGAGTCAGGTACTGTCTGTAACAGGCATTTGCAAGGCTTCCCAGGACTGGCAAGAAACTGTATTTTTTGCAAAGAACACGTATTTGCAATTCCTGTCACTGTGAACAAGCCAAAGGTCAGTTCTCACCTCTGCCTGTCTCCCCAGCATAACACAGCCTCTCTCCCCAAGGTATGACCCAGATAGCTTTCTCCACTTAAGAATGCAGTAGCTGCACCACAGCTGCCCTTTAGTCACACATTTCTTAGGTTCATAGATTTGTAATGCCAGAAGAGGACATTACGATCAGTCAGTATGACAGCACCATAACACAGGGCATAACATTTCACCTGGTAATTCCTGCATAACTTCTGCTGGAACTGAGTAAAGCTTGCCGAGAGAAATCCAGCAGTGACAGTGTGTGGATTGTCTGGCTCATCGTTCATAAACAAGCTCTAGTAATGTCTAGTGCGTGCAGGTGACTGACAGGGAGCTGTAAAAGCAACCCAGCTTTGGATCACCTTAAGGCAGAGCCGACCCACAGGGAGCTGTGTAGGTAGCTCAGCCCCAAGATGTCCATAAACCACAGCCCAAACGGGGCAGTCTTGCACCATGCAAAGAACCAAAACCTGAGCTGAGCCTTCAAATCCCTCAACAAATACTATGCCTTGAGTCTCAATCCAAACCTCTATTCAGTTGTCTAAGAAAGTAAGATAAGAGAATCTGGAGGGTTTCAGTGTAGGTTTCAGCCAACAACCTTGTGTATCCAGACAGGATAATCCAATCAGGCATAATCTTGTCCCAAGCACGTAAATCAGTGGATAAAATCCCTAAGGTTCAGGTTAGAAATTGGAAGTTGCCTCTCCAATGCTACATCTCACCTGTATGGAGACAATTCTCCCTTAGTCAGGACACTGGCCAAGGTCACTTTTCTAGGATTGAGATCCCTTACCTGGAGGGGTAAGCGAATATTTATCATGCTGTAAGTTTGCAAACATGGGTGAATAACTAACACGGGTATAATATTCAGCCTGCTTTCTATGTTGTCATAATGTATTCTTGCTTTTAAGTTGTAATAGTGCATTCTTCCATTGCATCCATGAAAACCTGCACTAGTGGCATATTAGACCTGAGTGAAGTTCACATAAGGTGTTTGAGTCTTGCAGTTAAACCTGTGAATGAAGTTCAAATATATAATTTCCTTGAACCTTGCATTCTAGTCTTTTTTCACCGCAGATGGAGAATCCACAAACTCATTAGATGTAGTATTACCAGGGCTGTTACCCCATAAAAAGTTACTTCATGTTGTTATCCTGAGTATGTCCAGCTTGAAGTTCCAGGTGTGTGATCTCACTATGTCTTTACTTGCTCATTTCACCAGTCCTCTGTCTTCAGTAATATTTTCCCTACGTAGGTGCTTACAGTCTGTGAATAAGATGCATCTTTATTTCTGAGTAACCTTCCTCTTGTAAGTAAGCTTTTTTTCCCAAACTCAGATAATTGTCCCAAAATATTTGTAGCTATTCTAGTAGTAATTACTGCATTGTGCCTTCATTTCTGACCAATGGGCGTACTATTGCGGCAAGCAGCGGTGATATCACTTTCTTTCTTCCACTCCACTCTCCCCTGGTTATACACCCGAGGCTCCCATTAGCTCCCTTAGCCACACGATTGTATTTGACAACCTTATTGACCATGACCTCCCATCCCCTCCCCAACACAATGCCTGCCAGGAGGCAGCCCCACATCCTGTAAGCAGTATGCACATCTCCTCTTCCCAGAAGCATATGCAGTTAAAGCAGTTGTTATTTAAAGCAATCCAGCTTACAAAACAACATAGAACTTCCTTTCCCTCACCATTATTCACCGTTGTCAGCTACTGCTCCAAACTGCATACCTTGCTGGTAATGAGCTGATCTTTTTCTTTAGCTCACTGCTAAATGCATTGCACTGAGATACACCCGATGTTTAACTACTCACCGAGATCTCCTGGTAAGTCACCTTTTTAAGACATTTTGCATGGTTCAACATGCCATTTATCATGAGACTTAATAAATGGTTTAATGGTCACTTAATATCACTGGGTGTAATTTCTGCAATACTCTCCCCAAATTCATCGATCCCTACTCACATCATCCCCCAGGGCAGACACACCAAGGATTACTTTAGCCTAAGGGCATTTCAAGAGATATATATCCCTCTCTTTTGGGAGGCCTCAGCTACGCTGTAAACATCAGCACAATTTTAATCTAAAGCCAAAGACAGCAAGAGTGCACAGTTAGATGTGCATGCCCATACACACCTCTACACACTTCCACAAGCACGCGAGGCATATGCATTTGCCAGATGTGTGGGTGTGCAATCTTCACCCCTGTCTCTCTGCAGATGTATTGCACCAACATATCACAAACAGAGAGGCACTTTCATTAGGTCTTGCAGTGATAGAGGACCAAAACCCATCACTTGGACTGTGAACAGCTCACAGTCCTTCAGCAGCTGCGTACATGATACCCTAGAGGACTGGTCAGTACTGGGACGGGTGGAGCTGAGGAGCCTTTAGCAATCTGCAGTCAAATCTCCACCCCTGTCTGGTCTGATTGCACTGACAGTTTGCCAATATTTGTTGTAATACCCTGTATTTTCAGGGTGCATTGGGGTCACGATCCATACTAAGGATACATTCACACGCAGTTTCTAGAAGGTCACTCACGTTACAGATGTGGCTGTTCAGTGCTATGACTTCCAACAACCCCTATTTGGCTTTTGTGACTTCTTTCTCAAGTTTGAAAGCCAAAATCAGCCCTTGGCAAGATACAGCTCCATTGATTGCAGTGTGGTGTTACCACCTCAGATCTCCACCTGAGACTCAACTTTATGTTCTGTGGTAACATCCTTCCTGGCAGGGTCAGGTGAAAATCTCAAAAGCCCATTGATGGCTCATCAGCATGTGGCCCCAGGAGTTGCAAATTGAAATTTTGTTGACTTTAACCGGCGTTCTCCTCCTAAATAATTTTGATGCTTTGGAAAATCTGCTCTTCCCAGCTGCCTTTTGTTGAACAGCAGGATCCTCTGCTCCTGCAGAGGTTCTGTTTTGGTTGCTGCTTTTACAGTGCTAGTGAAGGGGGGGCAGGGGGGGTAATAAATGGCTGATGTGTTTATTTTGATGACTCCACTTGCTGCATCTGGATAGAAAGATACAGAGAATTATTGTCTGATTATGTATTCTTTGGCATTAATCTCAGTTGCTGAAATGAAATGTTGGGTTATTATGAAGTGTGAATGAGCTTCTAATGTGATAAGGAAGGTTAAGATTGGAGCAGTGGCTTGGTTTTCTCATCGTTCATCTTCAGGGTGCCAGATGGTGTGTCGCTGGGCTTTTATTGGTTCTTTATCAATTTTATTAGCCATATGATTTGATTGATCTTATTTTGCCTGAGAAAAAATCAATTCAAAAAATCTAACTTACAAGAGCAGCTCCCTACCTTAAAGAAATAGAAGTGCCTAACAATCTTAAAAAAGTGTTAAAGGCCAGAGTGCTTCGAGGAGCTCCAAAACACATACATACACAAACAGGCATGTCGTTAGATGATGAGGCCACTGGTTGAGGGAGGAAGAAGGATGTCCTTCAACAGACTGGAAGAGATTGAAAGCTCCTGAAGATGCAGCTGAGAACAGGCCTGAAGGTACAACCATCCCACAGAAAAAGCAGCTCAGCTCTTGCAGCACTGTGCACGCTCCATTGCTCGAGGTAGTCTGCCATGCACAAAGTCCATGGACTTTGGAAGCATCAGAAAAGAAGAAAGAATCATGTTTAGGCTTGAGTTCCCCTCAACAACATTTCTAGAAGGGCTCTCTTTCAGAGGAGAAAATATGAGGCGTATGGAGAAGCCAGTTTTCAAGGTCTGTGCCATCCCCAGGGACAGATACCATGGTAGCAGTCTGCAGCTAGGACAGTAGCTTTGACATCCAGCACCATCATCTCTGGGCACTACACCAGTGTCTGCATGGAGATGTATATGCGTGAGCTCCCATTATACCTCATAGAGAGCCAGAGCATACAGTTAATGAAATCTAGAAAGTATTCATCTTACCCTACTTTTATGCAGAAACTCTCTGCATTCTGCTGATTCCATCAACTGCATCGTCACAGATGAAAATGGGAGTTCAAGCACCTGCCTCAGACACAGACACCTTGATTTTAGAGTTTAACTCTCCCTAAATTTAGGACAAACTTAAATCCACCAGCAGTTTCTGAAGTCAGGACTAGAATACATCTCTTTTTCAAAAGATAGGTCCTTTTTCCATTCTGTACTGCAGTATAGCTGAGGAAAATTTTTATAATATAGGTATTCTAAAGTAGGGGTTATAAACACCACTCAGATTGATGGCCAGGGCTTTTCTTCAGTAGAAAATGGGCACAAACAGGTACTGACACCACTGTGCTGCAACAGCAGCACCAACCCTAAAGCCAACTTGAGGCTGTATAAACTGCTACACAAACCTCACTCAGTGCCAGGAACAAGCAGACGCTCAGCTATGTGGGGTTTTGCCTCATGCTCTGTCAGAGTAGTGCCACCGAGCTGGAGGTTTAGGGATGGAGGAACCTCCTCCGCATCCTAAGAAGCAGAGGTTCTTGATAGCACTTGTGAGAACACGTATCCTATTCACAGCCACATGTTCCTCCAGCATCCAGGGCTTTTTGGAACACCGCCCAACAGCTTCCTGATAAGAAAGAATGTTTCATAGTCAAGGTTAAAGCAGGAAATCAAAAACAAGCACTGCCCCCCTCCCCACAGTCCAAATGGAACGAGGAGAGACACAAATAAAACCCCCAGTCAAGAGGAGGGAGGAAATGCCGATGAACAGAGAGTGTGAGTGAACATTATGAATCCCATTACACTTTTATCTCTCAGAGCAGCTTGCTGCAGGCAGGAATTTCTGACATACAGTTTAACTTGCTGTAAAGTCTTAACATATATAAAATTGCAGTAATCATAACGCCAAGGAATGAGACAATGACAAATGAAAAAGCTTTCAGAAGTTAATGTTCACAACACACTGCCAGCAAAACACACAATCTATTTAATTACTAAAATGCCATGAGATACTGTTCAATTCTCCATTCAGAGGGACTGTGAGTAAATATGCAAGTGTTATAATGCAAAGAGATGGCTACATTAAGGATTGAAATATATGTGACTGGTGAGATGCAGACACCGCACATTACAATGAACACATTGCATCATAAATTGAACACACTTGACACCATAATAGGCAATGAAAACTATGTCACCTATGAAAACAGCTGCAGATCCTTTAGAACCAGCAGCATTAACTTCTCCAGACTCACATCAACTTTCCCAGTCTCTGGTCTATCTACCGAGGCAGTCCAAGGCCACCAGAACAGCCAGTGGTCTAAGGAGAACAACGGGTCTTTGTTTGGATGGAAGGAATCAATCATTCGTCCACGCCATGGAGGCAATTCTCTAGTCACTTTCTTAGCTCTTTGCTTTGCTCCATGCCTCAGTTTAGATAGAAAATTCCATGCTCTAAATCAGATACAATCTCACCAGCCTCAGCCTTTCCTAAATGCTCTTCTACCTTCTACCTCTCACGCTTGGGGACTAACATGTGCCTTGGATTGTTCCCAGTGGAGTAGTAACACTGGTTGCAGTCCCCACCAGATCCCACCTGCAGCAGTTCCCTAACACTCCAAGCCAGAAATGGTGAGATATTCTAAGCTCCTCCTTCATTGGCCACAGACTCTTTCTAGCATCCCCCAAATCATCTTCACTGCTAAAAATATTCTTAAAATGGGATTCACACATCACAAGAAGCCCTGGAAAGTAGCCTCAGCCATCACGAGCTTCTCCAACCTATAGAGATGCCAAGGGGTAACTTTTATTCTGAGTAAGCTCTCCTGTGCCAACATGAAAATCCCAAGTACCTTTGTTGTGCTGGGCCAAACTGACCATGGAGAGTTCATCACAGCATTGCTGAGTTTCCCTGGAAATGGAAGCATTAGAATGAGTGATGAAAAGGTCACGATGGCAGACTTCAGTGCAGCAGCCACTGTCATCAATTAAGGTTGCTGTGCATATTGTAGACCTTTCTGTTGCTTTTTTTCACATATGACATGGAATACTTAATATTCATGGGACCCCATACAGTCCTCAGGATGTCTACCCAGCAAACCATATATTCTGCTCTATAAGCAGTAACTTTGATTTAACATTACTAGTGTCTCTTCCTAAATCAGTTTTGATGTCTTCAATTCCATACCATCATACATCCGTTTCAGCAAGTTATGCTTTGATTCACAGCAAGCAATCTGGTTCATCAAATAGTCTATTCCCTCACCTCATTCATTATTTTTAATGGGTGATTTATGTTTTTATGATTAAAGCAGATTAAAAGCAGAGCACAGCACATTTCAGTGTGCGGTACATGTCTAGTATTTTTAGAATGTGGATTTGAGTCGGTACTTTCTCAATTCCAGGATTGACTGACACATCACAAAATGTCACTTCATTAGGAGACAAACAGAAATAATCCAACCAGAAAAAAAAGTATTGATAAAGTGGAGCAGAGAAATATCAGGGTCACTTATCATTTTGTATGTGGGGAACAGGCAATGAAATCTTTATCGTAAAATTCCCTCTGACAGGAATGCACTTAATCTTGTCAGAGATAACACAGACACAGTAATATATGGCTTGATATTTATAATAGCTACAGTAGATAGCCCTACACAAACTGCTGCCTCAGCAGTACACAAGCCTTAAACTACTTTATGTCAAATGCCGTTGAAGATTTCATTTCTCTCTATTTTGTCTTCGGTTTTGTTTTGTTTTTTGCCAGGAAAATCCAGTACCCAAGCCTTTCTTATGTGCATATTGCAAATTGCTCAGCTGGAGCACAAATGGTGCAACGTGCTCTAGACCACTCAGGGTTTGCTAGGACTCCTGCAGCTGCAGAAGCTGCTTCCACATGACACAATGGCCCACATGGCCTACTGGTTTGTGTAGTGTTTTATGCATTGTCTTTCAACTATACTACAGTAGTAAAGTGAACTTATTCTTCAGTCGCTGAACTGAAAGAAATCTAAACCAACCTCCTCTGACAGGTATTTGTCTATACCTGCTGACAAATACCTCAAATGCTGGCAGCTCTACATCCCCAGCAAATCTAGTCACTGTTTCATTACCAAGTTTCTTGTGATGTCAATCTTAAATCCTCCCTGTTGCAATCAAAGTCCATCATTGCCCATATTATCCCCCAGGGATTTGGAAAACAAGTTATTCTTGGTAGAAGTCCTCTGTGTATTTGAAGACTATCACTTCTCCTCTTCAGACTTTCCATATTCAGGCTGAGCAATTCTGCTGTTCTCAATCTTTCCAGGTTCTATTTTTTATTAATTTACAGTAGGATTCAGCTCCTGATGACTAAACCTCTATGT
The DNA here is from genome assembly GCA_024336885.1 of Actenoides hombroni. Taxonomy (NCBI): domain Eukaryota; kingdom Metazoa; phylum Chordata; class Aves; order Coraciiformes; family Alcedinidae; genus Actenoides; species Actenoides hombroni. The sequence goes on from WUAM01000137.1 coordinate 1,399,215, forward strand.
AAGTGACTGTCAATAGCTCTACACATGGAAACTAGGTGTTTATGATCCCAGTGTAGTTGACAGTCAATCAACAGAAGTTAGAGAATTATTCCATTCAGTGCAAAGCAGACATCACCACTGACTATTTTCCCTACATCAGCCACTATGAGAGTTTAGACATCTGTTTTGCTTGTAGGTACTTACACTGTAGCCACAAAATCTTTGGTATCTAAACTAGATATCAAATGATTTCCATATAATTTAATTGTTTTCCACTGAACCAGCTGTGATGAATGTTACAGAATCATAGAATGGTTTGGGTTGGAAGGGACCTTAAAGATCATCTAACTCCAGTGGAGTCACCACCCCTGGAGGTATTTAAAAGAATTGTAGATGTGGCCCTTAGGGACATGGTTTAGTGGTGGGCTGGGTACTGCTGGGTTAAAGGTTGGACTCAATGAACTTAAAGGTCTCTTCCAGGCAAAATGATTCTATGATTCTCAGTGTGCAACTGCATCATGCAATTCTGGGCAGAGCCTGAAGCTGAGCAAAAATTTCCAGACAATTCCATTCTTAACAACAGGAATCTCAGTCTATGGGACTAAAATTTTGCATAAGTTTGAATCATTTTGAGGAGGAAAAATGGGGTAGTTTTCAAGAGCCTTGAAGATTTTATTCTGTTATTTTAAAATTATTTTCTATTTTGTGTGTTTAAACTACACATATTTTTCACCCTGAATACATTTATTTTGAAATAGAAACATGGAAGTTATGTTTTGTCCTGCCCAGAACAAACTGTTCGCTGAGAAAGAAGGCTCATGGCAACGGTGCAGTTACACAGCCAGTTCTTCCTGACCCTCTGTGAAATCAGGTAGTTGACCTAACCCTCTGCCTATGAAAGTCCTCCCAGCATCACTAGCTTCCTGCACAGACAGACCTGACCGGGACATTACGTGTGGCAGCTGAAGCTGAAAGAGCCATTGATTTCATCTGCCCTGAAAAAGTACTCCATGCTCCACTTGGTTTTAGTGCTGCTTTTGTGCCAGAGTCTTTTAGACTTGATACCCATTATCTCTACACACAAAAATGTATCCTGCAGCCTTGAATCACAGATGCCTAGAGTCCAGTTTTAAGACATTACATTTTTGGACCAAGTTATTCGCTTGCTGTAAAAGATGTACAGATATGAATCCATCACACACATCTGAGATATCTCAGTACTGCTCTAGTGGAACAAACTGGATTGTGAGGTACGGGGCAGTCAGGCAGTTTGTTTTGCCTCTGGCATATTGGATTTCATGGAAATACTGATATTCAGAACTAAAACAGTAAAAGTCTCGACCAGAAAGGAAAAGGGTGGCAAGTTGTTTGCACAAGTGTCAAGAGTGCATCTAAAAGCCTGCAAGCACTGTAATCCAAGCCACACAGCAAAGGCAGGAAAAGGGGAAGGTTTGGGGGCTCAGTGGCTTGGTTCTGGAAATCCTGTGTGTCTCAACATACGCTGTTGGCTCACACTGCACCTCAGTTCTTCCACCTGCAAACTGGGAACACCAGTTCACTGGGTTCATGTGATGTTGTAGGGATTATGTCATTAATAGTTGCAAGATGATCTCAACAGAGGAAAGTGCTAGTTCAAGGTTCAGAACACACTGGTACTATTTTTTTTTACCAGATCCAAATTTGAGAGGAAGAAGAGGCAGTTATAAGAGAACACCTACAGAGTCTTCACAAACTTCTAAATAAAACAGACACCAAAACCTTCCTGTGTGAAGCCACAGCTCTAGCAAGAAATAATTGGGGTCAAACTGTTGAAGTCAACTGAAAGTCATCACACAGACAGCAAAGAGCTTTGGATCAGGCTCTTGAGGAGTTAAGCATGTGAGCACCTGAGCATGATGTGCTTCTCACTGGAAAACACCACTCACATGCAGCTCTACCAACTTCAGATATTAAAAAGGAGATTTTTTTTTTTTTTTTTAAGAGATACTGAGTTCTTTGCCTTTTGACAGTAAAAGGAATTCAGTGCAAGGGAAGAGGAAAAGTTCCCCTACTAGAGTGACCAAACTCTTTCTGCAGATCAGGCAGGCAATCAAACTCATCAAAACCCAGCTTCTTATGCAGAAAACCTCTTCCAAATTTTTAAACGGCATTTTAAACTGAGTTTGGAAAAACAACAGTCAGGACAGGTTGGTGATATGAAAAGTACTGTTCAATGAGAAGAAAATGCAGGGCTCAAAGAGCAGATATCTTGGACAAAGAGCTCCCTCTAGCTAATCCAGCAGTGCTCAGTAGCACAAAACCATTTCTTGCACCACACAGAGCAACGCTGCAAGTAACACAAGCTGTACCTGAGAGGAAATGTTGCAGTATAGTGCACATGCAGCATGAAAGTCTACTTCTCATCACCCCACAGCTTACAGAACAACAACAAATATGAACAAGTAAGCCATTAAGTTTGGTTTCTGGAGATGTCACTTCCAAGGTTATTTCTTGGCCGCCACTTGTGATGCTCTTGGTATCTTACCAAAAAAACCCCAGAACTCTCAATATTGTTATGTCAATCTGTGCAATGCAGGTAATGTTCCCTCTCCAAGTCCACCAGGAGGAGATGCCCAAGCAGAAATTGTTCAGTTACCTCTGAAACACACCCATTTTGGGGAGGTGAGGCAGGACATCTTCAAATACATCTGGCAGCACTAGCCAAAGGATTATTTCCATTGTCAGAAAGCAAATGGGAAATTTGGCATTCCCCCAGTAACCAACACAGTGGAAATGGATTCACTGTGATACACAGATACTTACTGGCCATGAGAAAGGAACAAGTACTCCTCCAGCAAATTAGACTTCTGGTAACCTAAGGAGGGCGGTGCCTACAGTCCCTGCAGCCCTGCTAATTAACATCATTTTGCATTCCCAAAAAGAATGATTCCACCTGTTCAAAATCCCTTTGAATTCTGATAAATTCAGGGTTGATTCCTGGTCTATGAGCCAACCACTGACCTGCCTGCTGCCTTGTCCCCAGCTGAGATAGGGCACAGGTCTTAAAGCAGCTCGACTGCCCTGAAAACGCATCCTGAGCCTGCACAGACTCAACATGGGTTGGAGTTACTCTCTCTGCTTCTTAAACACCCACATACCCAGCAGCAGCAGCCCTGTGCTGTGTGTTAGGTAGCAGCAACCATCCCACTCTACCCAACTTTACTCTCCCCAGCCTCAAGTACAAAGTAGGCACCAAAGAGCAGTTCCAATGGCTGCTGGAGGGGCAGGAGAGGTGGGAGAGGAGATGAAAATGGTTAATTTTCCAGAGGGCAAAGAGGGTTACATCTCTGGAGTGAAAGAGATCATGAGGATACAGTCACACTCCCCAAATCTAGCACTTGCAATGGCTGGACAATGCTGCTGCAAATAAGAAGGACTCACGTTGTGCTTTTATCCTTCACCAAGGACCTCAGCACAATTTAGGAGGAAAATAAAAGTGCAGCTGCCCCATATTGTTTTACTGAGCAACAGAAAAACTGTTCTCACAGTCAGCTGTATCTGTCTAGGGGGGATGTCTGAACAGAGAGCTGGGTCTGAATCTCTATCAGAGCTGGACAGAGCTGTGAGAAAGACTGGGGAGAGTCTTACATCAGGAGCATACAGCCTCTTCCTTCTTCTGCACCACGAAGCACTGGCAGCACCATGCGAGGCCATGACGGGGGGTGGTGGTTGAGAGTCTGTAACACCATAAATTGACACCTAGACAGCGCCAGGTACTTCAGTCTCTGCCAATTTTCACCCTTCGTTGAGTTTCCCAAATATAGACCCTGTTTCTCAGAAGTCATCATGGTTGTTCTTCTTGATTTATGAGCCATGAAGGACGAACTGATAAAGACAGTAAATAGAAGTAGTGCTTAGAGTAAAACAGTACCTTGAGACAGACCAGTGTCTGCCTCCTCCCAAACCACCCCAGACTCAATACAGTATTTCTCTTTGTCAGGGCAACATCTAACCAAGTAATTAGAATCACCATAAAACCTTTGCTTATAGCTTTTTATAACTTTCCCTGAGAAATTAGTCCTACCTAAAGAAAGCCAGGAAGGAAAAACTTAAGTCTATTAATCATCACGAGCTGTATCAAGACACTTATATTTAGTTAAATTCATCCAACTGTATGAATTAGCACAATGCTCAGACTCAAGCTTGCATGTTTCCTTGCCTCAAAACAAAATCCTAGTTAAATACTTACACCTAGTCAGAGAGCTTTACATACAGAATAGAGGTTGGACTTCAGAAATGAACTGCAAAGAAGTTGCCTTCATCTAAACTTAATTAATGTGCATCCTTATCAGGTTTTAGAAAATTGCCCAGAAGTCACAAGCACTGTACAAACAGTTTCTAGAAATATAAAGGTCTAGGATTTTCTTTCTGGTAGAAAAAAGATAAGAATTTGTGATCCTATATAGTCTCTAACAGTCTAATAAAGTGCAACTATCTGATTTTCTATTAAAGGCCAAAAGGCAAGAATTCAAACAGAAATGCCTTCTATCACTATATTCTGTACATAAAGCAATGTATAGATGCAATAAGAAAGTTAATTGGTTTCATGTTGCTTAGAGTGCACATGGAAGAAAATTAAAAGAACCCAATTGCCATCTCTAATTAGAATTTCTGAGGAACAACACTGTAGAGATGGATTGTCAGCTTCCTCAGCTTTCCTACTCATGCCAGTCAAATTTATGCACCCCCTTTCCAATTAGTACCTTAATTCCCTTTCCATAATTACCAAACTAGTGCTGGCTGCCAGTTTATTTTAATTCAGAGAGTCACAGGGATGCTAACACCTATCTACCAATGAGCAGCTGGCCAATGGGGTCAATCATTATGCTGCAGTGATGTCCAAACACTGCTAGATGGTGTGTTTCTGTTGTGAAATTAAACCTCTTGTGATCATCACCTAGGAGGCCAAGGTACTTCGGGTTAGAGGAGAAAGAAGTAGGTGAAAACAAAAAGTTTTGCAAACTATATGGCTGTTGTAAAACATTCAAATCCACACAAAGGTTTTCATAAATACCTCTGCTTTACTCATAGGGTCCTTTGGCAGCTTGGGTTAGGTTTGCTTACCAAACAGTCTCCTTTTACTGCACTGAATCCAAATAAGAGGCTGTCAAGGCAAGCACAGCATAAGCTGTGCAGGAGGGACAGCTGAAGGATGGGGTAGGATGATGTGAAATCTCACCCCTCCCAGGCTGTAGCTGACATATGTTTTCCTGCTTGTCTTCAGGCAGATCAAAAAGTAGTTTCTTCATTATTAAATTACCATCCAGCATCATTGCCAACCATATCCTGGGCTGCACGGACAGCAGGTTGAGCAAAGTCATTCTGCCCCTCTGTTCCACTCTTGTGAGACCCCACCTGAGTACTGCATCCAGCTCTGGGGTCTTCAGCAAAGGAGGGACATGGATGTGTTGGAGCAGATCCAGAAGTGGGCCACAAAAATGATCAGAGGGCTGGAACACCTCTGCTGTGAGGAAAGGCTGAAAGAGTTAGAGTTGTTCAGCCTGGAGAAGAGAAGGCTCTGGAGAGACCTTATTGTGGCCTTTCAGTACTTGAAGGGGGCTTATAAGAAAGATGGGCAGAGACTTTTTGAGCAGGGCCTGTTGTGACAGAACAAGGGGTAATGGTTTTACACTAAAAATTTTATCTCCAATAGGACAGCAAGCAGTGGACAGTGCTAGGTGGAATCATTACGGAAAGTTGGGGATCCTGCTAAGGCTGATGAGAGACACATTTTAACTGAAAAAAGGGCACATAAAAATGCCAAATCTGTCCACCAGATTCCCAATTATCAACACTGCCTGAAAGCTCTTATCTGCCAATTCCCACTCTTCTGAAATGGAGAAAGTAAATCAAGTCCAGGCTCCTGGGTTGCCTACACACTTCCATCAAGTGCTCCAGTTAAATTTCAGCAAAGAACATCAAGGCAAATGATAGATTTTATTTTTTTTTTTTTTACCATCTTCAAAATCCTTGAAAAATCACCCCTATTAATACCTGGCCATTTCACTGTTCTGAAAAGTGTAACTAAACTATGCTTTCAAAAGATAAAGGGATTCATAATTCAGCTCAGGGAAAGCTATAGCAGAATTTAGTAGTATATAGCACTTAATAGAAATGACCTTGAAAAACCTGGTTGCTAATACACCAGAGGTACTGTACTGACAGAAAAATCAGAGTAATGGAATTTGCTGCTCAATAGCAATGACTTTGCACCTTGCAGGCTAACCACAGTGGCCCAATTAAGTTTTGCTTATACAAATATTAGCTGAAGAGCGAAAGGTTTGCACCAGTTACAACTTGGTGTAATGAACCGGCCATAAGCTTGGATTGTTTTTAATTATCAAGTATAATGTCAAGATCTTAACACTACAAGAAGAATCTAAAACCCACTAGAAAGCAGGAGCTGACAGGCTAATGGACACTGTCACTGGCAGTGGATGGCTGTTGGGAAATTTTTCATACAAACTTTTTTTCATCAAAATTAAGAAACCCCAATGTTTCCAAATTCTTCTTCAAGTTAAGCACAACATCACCAAAGAGGCAAAACAGCTTTTTAGAAGCATTTGGACTTTCAGCAGCTTCCCTAGAGAAAATTACAGAGCAATAAAAATACTTTCCTTAGTGATCACATGGGATAAATCACTGTCTTCTTCCATGTTATGAATCTGCACAACAGCTCAGGTTTTGGACTCTGAGAAGTACTGCAGTAATCCTCGGGACAAAATGCAATACTACAATAAACCCAGCAATCTCCCCAGCTCAAGAGAGACAGGGAACTACTGGAGAGCCCAGCACAAGGCAACAAAGGTGATTGGGGGACTGGATCATCTCTCTTACGAGGAAATGTTGAGAGAGCTGGGACTATTTAGCCTGGAGAAGAGAAGACTGAGAGGAGACCTTATCAATGTCTATAAATATCTAAAGGGTGGGTGCAAGGGGGACGGAGGTGGAATTTTTTCCATAAAGCCCAGTGACTGGACAAGGGGCAACAGGCACAAACTGGACCACAGGAAGTTTTATCTAAATATGAGGAAAAAGTTCTTTACTGTGAGAGTGACAGAACCCTGGAACAAGCTGCTCAGGAAGGTTGTGGAGTCTCCTTCTCTGGAGACTTTCATACCCCACTTGGATGTGATCCTGTGTCCTGTGCTCTAGGCGAACCTGCTGTAGCAGGGGGGTGGGACTAGATGATCTCTGGAGGACCCTTCCACCTCCGACGATTCTGTGAAAAGAAGATGGATACAGGATCACTCAGGAGGTACCCAAACCTGTGAAACAAAGGTGTGCAGAGAAAACAGCATCAGGGCCCACAGGCTTTATACTAAATGTCGGCAGAACTCTCCTCCCTGCCCCTCTGTCCCCCACAACTCTTTTGTGTTTAAGTGTCAACACAATCCAGAGCAATGCAGCCATTAGAGTGAATTAACACTATTTTTGACTCCCTCAGGAAGCTCTTACAGCTATGCCTGAAGTATTATAACAGCTTGACTAACAAAATTACACTGCTCTCCTAACAAGAGGATAAACTGAAAACACCTTCCCCAGTACCAGTGAGTGACAGGAGATCCTGTCTGCAGCCACTGTTGTTTCTCTTATATTTTTAGCCTGGAAAAAACAACAGTTTCTTGATCCTGGCTGCTACCTTCTCCCCAGTGAAGGCAGCACTCCACTTTCTATAGGTGACTCCTTTCTAAAGCACCCCAGAGCTGCACCTTGCTACCAGAAACATGTATTGTCAAGATCCTTCCCAGACAAGGAGATAGGAGACATTTGCCCCTGTGTGCATGCCAGTGACTCACAAATTTTACTCTAAAGCTGCCAACAAACAACCAAATAAATTAAATTATTCAGGAACATTCACCCATTAAATACTAGTCTGCTACAACCAACGACATCCCACAGACATGGTACACTTTTAAAAGCACACAGGAAATCCACGAGATGGAATTGCAGATGCTCAGAAGAAGAAAACAGTATTGTCTTGAATAGCATCAATATAGACTACAAGGACTAACACTGGAGCTGCTCGTCTTGCTTCTGTCAGTCATTCAGAAACAACAAGCAGGGGCTGAGCTGCCACCCTTCCCCTGGTGCATCCACAGGGAAAATTTTCCTGCAAAGAACCTAAAAGCCCCGTGATGTGCTCAGCACTCCCGATCAATGCAGCTTAAATACCTCTTTTACTGTAACACCCCACACCCTCAGGAAAGGCAGTTTTATTACGACACCACGCGGGTAGTCCAGCAAATCACTCATCTGTAAACAATATAATCAGAAGCTTATCCTCAGGGTAACGTCCTAGTACAACAGCAGCCCACAGCAAGAGAATATTAATAGCCCTGTGTGTAAGTGTGGGAAATGCTCCGGTCTGGGCTGGGAGAGGAGCCTTTGATACATCAGCACAGTCACCAATCCTTTGTGTGAGTTACAGGATGTCATTTACTGTCCTCTGCCTTTGTTCCTCCCCCTGTGAAGAGGCCACAAAAATATTTACTCACCTTGTACAATTCTTGACTTGCAGGAAGGACACCCACATGCAAGTGGAGGGTGTTACTATATACATATGTATATAAAGGACACCCATGTGCAAAGAGAGGGTATTATTATATGCATATATGTATGTACTTTTTATATATATATGTACTTTTTATATATATATATATATGTGTGTGTGTGTGTGTGTGAGATAAGGAATATCTTGTTCTCTGTTACGAGCATGCCCTTTGCAACCACACAATTCATGACATGTT
>WUAM01000137.1:1408082-1521722 GCA_024336885.1 Actenoides hombroni
ACACAATTCATGACATGTTTTGAAGAGCAGGTGTAATGGTACAAATAAGCGTAGGCGACAGCACACGTCTTTTGCTGCTTCAGAGTCATTCTTAATGGGTTAACTTACCTTCCCCACTGGAATCACGTTGCCATGAGGAACTTGGAAGGCACCTCAAAATTCAGAGATGGTTGACTTACAGCACTCCAATGTCAATGGCTGTTGCTGTTGTTCACTACAGAACATAAGTGGATCAGACAGGTAATGACCTTACGAGAAGCAAATGTGGCTGAAACACCAGGACACTTGGCAGTAATTTTCAATGCAGGACACATAGCTGGATATTGTGCAGCTGAATGGCTGGACTGACAGATATCCACTCTATAACAGCAAACATCATACAGCAGCTGAGAGCAGGGAATGGAAACTCAGGGGTTTAGTCCCCATCTTTTTTCTTTGTCCACATATTTCAACTCTAGCACATTGTTCTCCTCCTCTTCTGTCTGCTTTTTCTTAGAAGCTCTGGTTCTTGTTTTGGAAAAGGTTAAAGCAATCCCAATAGATAAAAAATGAATTCATAAAGCTATTTAGGAGTTTGGGGTTTGCCTTCAGTGGCAACAGATGCAGACTCAGGTTCTGAACTCCTATTATTGAACTACAAAGCTGCATTAAATGCTTTAGTTGGTGTCCCCAGCACTTGATAAATCACAATATAGCAAGTCATTGCAGCACTGCTTGTTAGAAGAAAGCGATAGCTGATAGCTATGTAACTGATAGCTCAGTGAAGATAAGAAGATAGGAAGAAAAATAATCTTAAAAGCAGAATCATGAAACACAAAGAAGAGATTGAACAAGAACAGCTACAGTCCAGGAGTAAGATGATTCCAGAGGTGTCAAAGGAAGATCTTTAAACACAAGCAGCACTGTCACAAACAGCAGCAAAGTGAAATGGACTTTGTCAGCTCTGATGCTGCACATCAACCCAGAGCCTTTGAAAATAAGTAATATTCAGACTCACACAAATTACACCAGGCAGTTTAAATACACCATCACAAAGTACAACTGAATAATACAGAAAGGATGCATGGGAAGAATAAGCACTCACAGTTCATCTGATCTTGACTGCTACACTCCATTTAGCGCTACTGTCAGCTGGTAATAGGTAAATGGATGTCTGAATCGACAAATTCAGGACAAAGTGAAAACATTACCAGAAATTAAGAAACACAGGGTCTTTCCCTGCTTTTAGGAGTAAACAGGTTTTCTCAGACTTTTAGAGGTTTTAGCCCTAACCTGATGCTTTCAGGCTCAGAAAAATCCCAAGTTTCTGAAGGATTAGCAAATGTCTGTTCTCATCAGAGACTAGATCCACCACCAAAAAATTTGAGCCTAAGCTTATTACACATACTTGAGTTTCTGGGAAGAAAACTCTTCTCACTTAAGTTCAGCTGCAGATCTTGATCTAAGTTCATGGAAAGAACCAGTCAGTGCCACGGAGTCATTCACCTGACCAATTTCAGACCTGTGTGAATCACACTCAGGGGTGCCTACTTTGCTCCTTGGATTATAAAGGGAGCCAAAACTGATGAGCTCAGATTTAGGTATCTTTGAGAATCATGAAGTGGAACAGATGAATTCTGTCCTAAAAATGTCACCTCATCTCAGGATTATAACCCCATTTTCCCACCACGCAGTAACAGTGAGTTACTTGTGTATCAGCTGCGGAATCAAGACTATCAGATGTGAGGACAGTTTTCCTGATGCCTTCAAGAGAAGGAAAGGCTGTAAAGTAACAAGTTTTTCGTAATACATCCCTTTCCAGGTGGATTTGCTCACATCTATCTTCATTCTGCTGCCCTTCACAGAACTGCCCAGAGACCTGAAAAACCATGACAGCATGGTTGAGATGACCAAAAAAATAAAAGAACAAATCTAGAGCAAGAAATGTTAGTGTTGACCAGGCATGCCAGGCTGACATATATTTGTCCTTCTAGTAGAGCACTCACCATTTCCATGATAATATCAGAGATTATCTGGATTGAAGAAAATTAGTATCTGCTGTTAATTATTGGTGTAAAGGTCTGGTAGCATGCAGAGTGCATCTCTGACAGCATGGAAAACTGGTCAAAATATTAGGTTTATTGGAGTTTTGCTTACAAAGCCAAAAGAACACATTGACCAAACTCTTTTGAGCAGATTTCTCAATGAAATGGAAACTTATGCTAAAAAAAAAAACAACCCAGCAACAAACAACACACAAAAATAGTGAAAAAAAATTTTTCAAAAAATGGGGGGAAATCCTGGAAACACTTGTCTGTAATCCCAAAGGAAAAGGAAACCCCAAGCAGAGTCATTCTGTAGTTAAGATGCAGCTGAACAGAGGTACCTGATGGATAATATTTGTATTAGCATCATTTGGAAAAGACCAAGTTCAGTTTGGGGACTGAAATGCTTTATTTTCCACACACATAAAAGACTTCTTTGATGAAGAAGTGTTTAATCAATGTTTTTTGGACTAGTCTAATCTAGCTGAGCAAATGCCAAGCAGCCCATCACAAATCCTTCTTAAACCTCGTTCACGAAACCAGTACCACTTTGGTACAGCCAAAGCTAATGGGGTTCTGCCCGAGGACCATGCCTATCCCATGATCTAATTGATCCCAGTTCAGCTCCCAGTTGTGCCAATCCAGATATCATCCTCATAACTGATGCTGCTTGGATATATTATTGGGAATTTCAGCAGAGCCCAGAAAGGGGTGAATGACAAAAATGGACTACTCTAATTTATTTTCAACTCACCTCATTATATAAAGAAAGGTGGCTTTTACTTTGATGTCCACACTGTATGCTTGCTCTTGCATGTTATGTTCATTCTGCAACTCATGAGTCCTGTGCCTTATTACACTTCTGCCTGATGATAAAGTACAGTAACCAAGCCCTTTTCAATGCTTCCCCCAACCCCTCAACTCCAGCCAGCCCTTTTCTTTCCTTACATGCCTTTAAAAACCAACCAACCAACATTATTGCTTAATTCAGGGCATCTCACTTCAAGTGACAGCTACTTTGAGAAGCTACAGAACTATCCCTCTGAAGGCAGCAGAAGTCAAAACGTGATCCTGAAAAAGGCAATCTGTGAGCACCAACCCACAGAGCATGGTCAGACGCTACCTGAATGATCTCAGGGGGCTGCTGCTCTGCCTGGTGATTTCTGGTGGTGGCTGAAGCAGATAAAAAGTAGCTGCATAGAAGCAGATCTACTTCCACATAATTTATTATTCAAGTGTAAAACTTTAATGTACTTATTTGAACAATTAAAGTGTGCTCTCTGAAGCGTGACTGTCTTTTTGCTTCTGAAGACACAATGGCTCATGAATCCGTAAGTGCTATGGCCAGGACACCAACATGAATTTAATCTTCAGTTGCTTGTTTCTCTGTACACACCCAGGAGGAAGAAATAGCTTTAATAACAGACACCATTACAGAAAGATTTTAAGAAAATGAGGAACCTCACACAAAATTCCTTGCGTTTCTGGGACAAATTTGCTCGCAGCTGGAAGCTTAACACATTTAAGGGGAGGGCTGATCTTACTCTAATACAATTTTTATAAGATTTTTGCAGTCCTGCTATAAAAGCCTGTGGCACAAATCATGATTGGAACAAGCAGACCTTCCCTCGGGAAAGAACCGAGTTGGCTTTGCTGCAATTTACTTAGTGTAAGGTTTTTGGCTATTTATGTATGTGCAGTCTAACTGATGATAGTACTGATCTGTTGTCCCATTACATTTAGCCCTAGAAGAGGAAAGGGGGATTCATTTCAGTGTTACCTTCAGTTATTAAGACTTTGAAGTATTCATGAGCCAGTGTCTCTAACTCACAGGATAGATTTAAATCACTATTCTGGGAAATATCTGCTTTCTTTGTTTTTTACTATGAGTGCACAGCATAACAAAGCTTGGCTTGGAAAGCAATGACACCACTAAACTTATCATCTGTTGATATTAGCTATTTATTTTTTGGCACTATTCTGCTGCTATGCAAACCACAATGGCAACTGCACCTAGTCAATTCTGCTTTACAATTTAATTAACTTTGACCCAGTTGGGAACGCCCAGGTTCAAAAGACTGCATCTTATCAAGTCGTGGGAATTGTGTTCCTTGTTCTGAAAAATGACTATACAAAGAAACTATTTCTAGCAGAGTTACAAAAAAAGTCTTTCCCTTCCCACTGAAAAGTGCCATTTTGTCACAGCCAATCTTTGCTGTTAATCATTTCATCAAAACATCTATGTAAGCTTCTTAGGTTCAAGACAGATGAAAACTCGGTCAGGGGAACAGGAAAAACACCACACAGATGTGAAAGGAGAAAGAAGAATTTTGACTACAATTTCAAAGCAGCTTCTGCTTGAAAATAAAGACAGAGGAGCTTAAACGTTCATGCAATGCACATAGCAGGCTAGTTCCAGCTGCCAGACCTTATTTGTGGCAATACTCCAGAACAAATCGTTCGATTTATAGTTCTGCAAAGCCATCCAGAGAAATGTAAAAGTCAAGCTGGGTTCTTTTTCCTTCTCACATGCTCCCATCAGGAGGAAAGATTCTCAAAGACAAATCAGATGATAAATACATCTCTGCAATGAGAGCCTTACTGAGGTTACATGATGGTGACTCATGCAAAATAGTGAAATGAAATGACTAAGCTAAAAAACCAAACCAAAAACCCCGTTAACCATGGAAAACTGCAAAAGCCACCACCCCACACAACAGAAAGTTGGAGTATAAGCTGATCTGTACTCTTACACATGCACAACTTATACCTTTAAATATTATTCTGACATTAAGATCTGCAATACTAGCTTTAAAATTACAGTATTTTTTCAAAACAAACTGGAGAGTCTTTATCTGTCATTGTTATCTGACAGCCCAAGGTTCACATTTCTTCAGCAACTATAGTAAAAGCATGCTCCTAAAACATAAATCAGATTCACGTTAAAGAACAGCATGACAAAGATCCTGAGTCTTAAGGAAATAAAATAGCCTGTTATTTGAAATATTTGGCATCATTCTGCCACTGAAAAATGCAGGTTCAATTTATGCTGGTAAATTAAACAGCGCCGAGGAACATTCCCAGGCACTGGAGTGCCATCAACTACGCTGTTAACTTGTAAGCGTGATCCATAGCAGCACTTTTGGCCATGGGCAATTGTCACCGAGCCAACTAATGGCAGAGCACAACTCAGGAATGAAGATTGAGTCCAGGGACCAGCCCAAAAAGCAATCCCCATGTGGCCATTCTATTGGCAAAGCCAGGAGAGTTTAGTAAGAACAGGCTGTTTCCTGCAAGTGGGTCTCTGTGCCAGAGAAGGGGGTTGAGCACGTTTAGTTTACAAGCCTTGCTACAACCACTCACAACTGACATGGGAAACGAGATGTTGCATTTCAAAGTTAATATCAGGCTTGATACTACCCTTAAAGAGAGACATCCAAGTTCACGGAAAATTAAATCGCATTTAGTTTACTTGTGATTTGGCAAAAAGAAGCCAAAGTTTCCCATTTGGGTATTCAACTAACAGTTCAGCACTATTTTGCTACTTCAAAGACAATTCTTAGTTAGATCCTCATCCATTTTAAATAGCATCAACGTGGGGTTATCTTCATCACAACTAAACAACTGCAGATCTTTAGAGAAGCATTGGTTGCAGAGGTTCTTAGAGGAAATCATTTTCAGATATACAGAAATAAAACGGTAAAATCTTAATACTTGTGCATTATATAACAATATATCATGAAAGCTGCCATCTCCATTCCACGGGGACAGAGAATCCAGAGCACCTAGCTGAAATGTTCCCGGTGTGAAGGAAAAGTGCAAAAGAGGAGCAAGTTTCATGGTACAAGGCTGTCTACTGAAGCTCGTCTGTTTTCGCTTTCTTAATACTCCAATTTAAAGGTTGTCTACTCAAGATCTGAGCTACCCTGACTGGGCACTGCACAATAAACTCAGTGTGATGGAGAGAAACAGGCATGACAGAACACAAAAACATTCCACTGGGCAGTATCCTTTAATAGCATTTCCCATGAGAGGTCACTAGCTCCTTATAGGCAGTGAATTGCAAACTGCATATCCATGAACCGCATGTCACAGGAAAACAGTTTGTAATCCCCCTATTAATCCTTGGCATCAGGGTACACACAGGATAATTATTGACTGCAGCAGAATAATTTGAAAACTTTACTCCACCGGGCCATAATTATATCCTAGCTGTAATCCTTTAATTGCCAATATCATCTAAAGCATTACAGACATACCATACGACTAGCTGAAAAATGTCCTACCATATTCTGCAAGCGAGCTGCAGTAAAGCGATGGCACAGCCAGTGATGCAGGCCATTAAACAGAAGCATGATTGATAAGCATCAGAATGCACAGCCTAGAAAGCATCAGGATTTCTACTCTCACTTTGCGTATTTGTTGCACCAACAGCTGGTTTTCTAGATTACTCTACTGACAGTGAGAGCCTTACTGGGTGCACAAATTAAAACTGCTGGAAGAAAACTGTCATAAATTGCCACTTAACGTCAGTCAGCCATCAAGAAAAGGACAGAAAGAGATCTCCAGCAATTCTTTGGGAAGAAGTTACGAGGACTTAAACTGCAGTAGATGCTGACCCGGTCCAAAGTGGAATGGAACCACAACAGACCATACCATCCAAGTGCTGCTGAGGACTCTTCTTCTACTTATCTCTTTATGAGCTGTCAACATTTTATCTCAGAAAACAGGAGTCAAGGACGCTGAAAGAGTTTGCTTAAATCTTTTATTTATCTACAGTTTAAGAGCATATACAGCACATGGGACCGGAAAGAAAATATCTTAAAAGGAAATATAATTTGCAATCTAGCTATTATTCTCAGGTAGGTAAGGCAGTGTTCAAGATCCAAGAGATACTTGTATTTTTAACCAATGATTACTACTACAGATGCCTGAACAGTTCCAATGTAGAAACTAGAATTTGCCCACTCCACTCTGGGATGCTAGATCTGGCCTCTCACATCCTCTTCTAGTGAAAGAAACTTCAGAAGTAGGAGAGACCACTTCAACCTGATGAGAAGTTTCCTCAGCGGCTGCTCCCACCACAAGGCTGGTACCTTAGAGACAGACATCACCTGCCACTTCAAAATGGCTGAGCCCTGCCAAGCTAGAGAACTCTGAAGAAGGGTAGTGCAACCCCTACCCCAAAATGCATCCTGTTTCTGCATCCAAAGTGTCCCTGAAGCACTTTGATGCTCCAGAGAAAGGACAAGAATTAGGACACAGTCATGCCTAGTATTTTCAGGAGGCTGGCTTTGTCCCTGCTCATGAACTAGCTTCAGTTACCTAAAGTCCAGGCCAGGGGACCCTTTATAACCCATGTGCCAATTCTGTGCTACTCTATGGGCCAGAGAGGTGCTCACCACCTTAGCAATGCATCTTCTATTTCATTTTGACTACGTCCTTACTGGAACTGATCCAAAGCATCTGCCTCCTGTACAAAACCACAGATTACCAGTAAAAATAGAATTTCAAGCAATACAGGTTTGCACTTAAAATATCTCTCTTTCATATACAGTATCTACCACCTGTCAAATGCAGTGAACAATTTTCCCTTTGTAAAAGTGGCTGCAGCTCTTGTCATCACCCCACAGGGTGCTAGAAAAACAATAGCACAGCAAGCTGCTGAAAAATTCCTTGAGAAGGAATGCAGCCTCCCAGTTAAACTACACTCCTTAATTTACTGATGTACAACAGACACAATGGGGCAGCACTTTCTTAAAGTGCAGCCGCCCATGATTACACAAGCACCACAAACACAAGGCACACAGGATGGCAAACTCAAGATGCTGGTGGCCATCATCTCCATAAATATCCCCTCTCTTCTGACTTTTCAAATGCACATCAGCTCCTCATTTCCCAGGCAAAGGGTTAAACACCTCCCATTGCTGGTAGCCCTGTCACTTCCTTGCTCTAATTACAGAGGAAAGTAAGTTGAAAGTGAGGAAAAAAAAAATCCTTCATGACTTTCTCTGCATTCGTTTGTAACGCGAGATGCCGTGTTTGTTGGGAAATGTAACATCTTTAATTTTAGAACAGCTGATGTAACTGGGAAGATGTAGCAGGCTCCTGGGACCACAAGCAAAGCAGCACAAAATTTCAAACTAGACATAGGTAAGAAGCAGTGACTAATAATATGACCTAGTTATGTTCATCAGCTGAACCTAAATGGGAACAGCACTAGAGAAGCCAGAGAGGTGACAGGGAGTCTGTTTATTTATGAGTTTTCACGAACCCCAGGCCTCTCCCCAGTACAACACCTAGCTTTGGCAGTAGTGCACTGGTAAAAAAAATGAGTCTCATTTAAATCCCTAAGGAATTACAAAGTGGGAAATGTTGAAAAATAATCTGCATGTCCTGATTTTGCTTGACCTCTATTTCAACAATAGCTGAAGGTGGCCGACATTTCTCAGGCTGGCTCCAGAGCCTTTCATCTGCCCGGCAGGAGAGTGCTGCAAGACATGAACACCACTGAAACTGCACTGCCTGAAAAGTGGACAAAATATCCCTCCTAAACAACGCGACAAGATCTGGTGCATTGAGCAAGCTGCTGCCTCTCAGCAGCTCCGCGCTGCGCGGCGCAGCAGGGCAGCTGTCCGACACTCGCTGTTTGAGGAACCAGCAGAAGGGCTGCACCAGCACACCCCTTACCTTGCATGGGAATAAGCTTCAGGTTACAGGAGTTAGGCTTCCTACCTGCTTTTTTAGACTGGTTTAAAAGCAACTAGCACATAAACTGGCACAGATTAGACTAAAGCTGTGAACGTACACGGAGGACCGCAGAGGCTGTTCATTTAAACAACATTAACGTAAAAAATCCCAAAGTCCTTTGGAAGCTAAAGCAGCACAGCACTCACCCGTCACCTCTTCTCAGGGGTACAGCACAGTGAACTGTGTCAGCTCCCCTCCTCGGGGACCCTGCTCCCTCAACTACACTGCTTTGGTGTGTACTGTCTGCAGAGCCAGTGACCAAAATCAGGGTGGGATTCGTTTCTTCCTTCTAAGTTTTAGCCTTTAAGAAATAGATGTAACATCTGTGCTAGGTATCGCAGATTTTTATAGTCAGCTGGATGGAGAAAGCCCTGCCAAAGGATGAGTCCACCAAAATGTTTTAGGTGCATATCCTAGAATGAGATGACTTGCCCTTAGGATGTAATTCTGCTGCTCTCTTTGAAGTCAGCGTGACGAGTCAAACATCTGCACTAAGGACTGGACAGTTAGGTCAGAGCAGACATTAAGGTACTGTCCTAAGAGGCAATCCCTAGGAAAAGATAGGAAAAAAGCATACAGAAATAAAGTGACTTGCCCAAAATGATGTAGCATGGTCAAGACTCACAGGGTAGGTGGCAGCAAGAAACGGAATCCAGAACATTACAGGATCAGTAATGGCAAAGAGAGGATTTTTCCACTGCCTTCAGGTCAGGCCCTGAGGAGAATCATCAGATGTGAAACAGCAAGAACAGAAGCATCCACGGAAGCAATCTGGGAACACATACTGTTCTGCCTTTCTTCTATCCACATACATTTACCTTGCAGAAAAGAAACTTAAGCTGAAAAACTACACAGCTGCTCCACTACTATGACTAGTGTATGAAAATGAGTGAACTGGCTATTCCTTTGTCACAGTCTTGCCTGAGCTTTCATTCACTGTAACTATCTGCCTGCCACCACGCAGCACTTGATAATATTATGCAAAGCACTTTTCAATTAAACAGGAGGCTGCGTAGCTCGGTATCCCTGGTGGGTTTAAATAAGCTGCTCGCTTGTTCCAGCTCCAGCGCTTGTTTGGCACAACAGTAATTTTTCCAGATGAGAGAGAACCCAGTGATCATAAAGAATGAATTATTTACAGAAAGATCGGTACTCCACATCAAGTCTTCTCTAATTGCAGTTAATTAAAAGTACCACACTGAATATATGCACAGTGCTCTTCAGGTTTAGAAAAGCCTTAAGTGCTTTCAAATACTACTGAAAAAAAAGGAAAAGGCTCAGAGGATTGGTAGCAGGAAACAATACCTTCCACTTCTCAAGCATTGACACAAATCAAATCAAAGTTAATCAAGGCTGAAATACATCATCTGCTAATTGGTTGATAGGGAGAGGTAATCCCCCTTTCTAATGAGCATATGGTATTGTAACACCTCAAAGTTAGAAGCCCCAGATGTAAGTATGCAGATCATCCTCAACTCCTTGCTGCAGTGTAGCTTATCTAGGCTCTGCCTCCATGCAGTCCCTCCACTGAAGCAATGCTGTTGACCCAGATTTTCAAGGAATTTTACAAGCAAATAAAGTAAAACAAAAAAGAAACCAAACCAAAACCAAACAACAAACCAGAGGAACTGACTTCACAACACTTACTAAGCAACCAGCAGCAAAGCTTAAGACCAGTTTAGGTCAAGGTTCATTGTTCTATTCAGTAAAGTTGCAGTTTCATCAAACATGATGAGCCCATCTAACAGATCACTGCATTCAAAAAACAGGGGCCGGGGCAGTTTTCTGCAAGGTTTGCATGTCAAATCCTCTCACAATTTAAGCCAACAAGCTTAAATTAGTCCAGCAGGAGTCAGCAAGACAAAAGAAAAGGAGTCAACAACAAACATGTTTGCATTTGTCCTCAGACACATCTCATCCTTAATTTTTTTCTGCCCAATGACTTTTTTAAACTCACATGCTCTGTAGTGTGATAGTTAGGTCAGCCTTCCAGAAAGTTGGAAGAACAAGGAAGCTCAGTTTCAGGACATGTGAACATCCTGTATTAGTATTCTTATTATCAACGTTGTTTTCTATGAAGAGTGAAGACGAGCACATTTCCTCATTTCTTTTCAACACAAGTCTTACTTTTTGAAAGAAATTTGAAAAAAAAAAAAATTAAAAAATGGTGCCCATGCCTTACGTCAGACATGTGTAGCAAAAATACCACCTCCTGCTAACTCTAAGATATCTTGATGCCTGGTTAAAACTGGTTGCAGGCCACATCCCCAACATTCCCTGTTTGGTAGCACCAAGTGAGCACGCCAGGACTTCAGCCCACGCTGCTCGGTGCACTAAACACCTAAGTCTTCCTCTAAAGCCCAACTCCATCCACACTGTGCTCGTCGTTCTGGATTCTGCTGTACAGCCCAAAAACCTAAGCAGCCAGCAGTGCAGTGACAAACCTGAAACAGATTTAAGCAGAGACAAGCTGCTGTGTAGCGTTTCAGCTTGGTCCAGTGTTACATCATATTAGATCACTGTCCTAGTTTGAGTTAGAACAGAACTAATTCTGTTCAGTGATTTTACTTTTCAGCACAGTCTCTTTTAAGGAACTGTACCTTCAGAGGTTAATGGGATATTTTTGCAGACAGTTTCTGCTTCTAGCATTGGTAATTGATGTTTGTTTAGAGTTACTACCAAGGATCGGTGTGTGCAGAAAGGCTCCTGCTTATCCTTGTTCCTGTGCAGACCAAAGTCACTGCTAAATCTCGTGCACCACGTTGGGGGTGCAGAAACTAAAAGGCTGAACCTGTCCAGAGGAGCAGCCAGGCCAGGGGACCCCGAACTGACCAACAAGGGATTCCATCCCCTGTACGTCATACTCGGTATAAAGCCGAGGGATCACGAGGACGAAGCCTCTTCTTCAACGTCCAGTTTCCAAGGAGAGCTCTGTGCATTCTGCATTTGATCCCAAACCATGTGTTCCTGAATCCAGTATCCATAATCCAGTTCCTGTCTGTCCCCAAGTCCAGTCTGGAACTTCCCTGGTGCCTGACCACAGCAGCAGTGGTGATGGTGACAGGGAGGGTGGGTTCAATACTGAGTTTGTATATATTTCATTTTATTGTTATTAGCTTCATTAAAGCAGCTTTAGTTTTCCAATCCATAAGTCTCTCTCCTTTATTCCCTTCCTCTTGCCTTTTGGGGAGTGAGAGTGGCTAATAGAGAGTGCTGTCATTTGTCTAGTAGCCAGCCCAGCCCTAACCTTGACAATTACCCATTTCTTTCCTGCTGAGATGAGTGAGCAAATATGCTTCAACGTGTTTCTCCTGAGAGATGAGCTTTAAGCATTCAAAACCAGACTCGAGTCATGGAGTCACATTTTGTTCATTTCTAATTTATGCTGAACAAATAATTGATTGGTCTCAATCCCTCCATGCCATTTAAAACCTAATTGATGTGTCTTAAAAAATACTTATTGGGCTACACAAACTGTTATAAAACCTCTGCCGCCAGAGATCTGATACAGATCAGTACAGACAGAGTAAGTAGGATTTCCTACTCTATTTATTAAACCATGAAGAACAAACGCTGTGCCCAAAGCATGAGAACATGTGCCCATAATATGGTAGTTAAGCCCTGGAAAAGGTTGCCAGAAACATTAAGGAACATTCACATTAAGACATTCACAGAAACTTGACTGGCCCTGAGCAACGGGATCTGACTTTGAAGCCAACCCTGCACTGAGCCAAGAGTCTGGACTAGAAATCTCCAGAGGTCCCTTCCAACTTCAACGTAACTATGATTCCCCACAGAAATGGAAGGCTAACCTTGGGAGATGAAGTGGGGGCATACATAAATCAGGACTACCACAAACACTTGTAAAGATGTTAACAGCTTTTATTTCACTGGTGCAAGGCCCGTGTGTCATCCACCACTCACCAACATCAAAACAAAACATCATCTTCTAGAAAACAGTCTCAGAAATTTCAAAACAAAGTAACAATGGCTATAATAAACTTCATACAATACTGTAAATCACTTAGCTCGTGTCATCCAAACAAGAACAAATCAATTTCTCGCATACATGGCTTTTTTTTTTTTTTTTCCCAAAAAAATACCAGCACAACTGCAATACATGCCTCACACCTGGAAATGTGTAACATCACTCCATGACATTGATAGCTGTCCGTGCTTAGAACTATCATCAATTCACCCTTCCAATATCATAAAATACAAAATGATATGAAAAACCTACATTTACAAAGTACAGCCCTAATCCTGCAATCTCATCCTTTTGGGCAGGTACCCTCATCCACTCCAGCCCCCCTGAAGGCAATGTGGTATTTAGTGCTCCATTGCTCAAGATCCGATTGCAGAATCAGGGCCCAAGTGGGAAAGGTTTAAACCTTTCCACAAGCAGTAAAACACTGCCTTATTCTTCTAGCTTCAGTTTCAGTAGTATTTGCACAACCTCCTAAACCGAGACTTACCTATTTTCAAATTACCTCACATTTAGGAAGAAAGAAGGATAGGCTTTAAAGGAGTCAGCAGAGAAATGGCTTTTACTGAAATGACTCGGGGCTGTAAGTTGTGCTTCAGTGCACGGTGGTGATCCAAATGCTTCCAAGAGATAACCACGTCTTGCTTCAGTATTTACAGTATCTGCTGCCTTCCTCTGTTTTACATGAGTTTCTTCACCAGCAAGATATCAGAGCTCTTATTTCCATTAGACGAGCATTATGACATGACTCCGAAAACAGGATTATGACGACAAATACTAGGGCCATACTCTTCATAGTCTTTCTTGGTGTGACATACTTGGAAAAACTCTGGCTACGAAAATATAAAACAAACCCCCTCAAAAGCATAAGAATATATCAAGTAGGGAAAAAAAACCAAAACACAAAACTGAACCAAATCAACTATTTTGTAGATTGCAGCTCTATGATGCAGTATTACAGTTTTGAAATAAAATGAAACTAGAAATGTTAGGATACGAATACAAATCAAGAAAAGTTTGTCTGGACAGCAGACTACTTTTAAACACAGAAATAAGAAATCTCACTTTGGAGACAGGAATTGCTCCCGTTTTCCTATATTTGCTACTCTCTTGGGTTTAAGATCATTATTTGGAACCTATATTCCTGAAGTCCTAACTAATCTCAAGTGCCAACTATATTGCAGTTATCATATAAAAGCTACTTCAGAATTATATCAAAGCATCATATCAAGTTCCCACTTTATCTCCCACTGACATAAAAGTTGGGTAAGAATTCCAGACTGTGACACAATTTAGGCTGTCACAATGAAAAGGTTTAAAACGTAGTACTCAGATCAAATATGGCCAGAAGACAACATGCAATAACAACAAATTTTTTACAAAGAACAATTTTGGTAAAGACTTACTGTTGAAGCCAGCATGGAACCACCGAACCAAACTGCGTAACGCTGCATGTGATGTGTTATCACTTGAACTTCAACTGGTTTGGGCTAAGAAAAACAGTTTATATTTAGTTGGTTTACATTTTCCAGCAAGCTCCTTGCAAACTGAAAATGCTCAAACTCTGACTTCTTCAACCCTCCATTCACATCACTTATCTCATGCTTAGTACTCAATCTGCCATGTTCCCCAAGAGAGCAAGTCATAAAACTCTTCAAGATTAGCGTGATGAAAGACACAATGGTACAATCCCTCTTGCCTACTGCTAAGATCATGTATCTCCTAGAATGGAAACCAGGATTGTCCCCAGAGACTGCCCACAGTAACTGTAAGATGCCTGTAAAGACACACCATACACTGCAAGGCTGCCAACACCTTTAACAACACACACGTATACACTCCTTATTTTGCAACACTGCCATTTCACTAGTGAGGTGAAAATTCTGAACTTTATTTCTTTCACTACTCATGTACTGGGAATTTTTACTTACTTTGATCCGACCACCGCTGAGTTCCTCACTAAGTCGCAACCTCGCATCCACAACTCTTTTCAAATCCCTTTGCAGCCGCCGTCCAAAGTCCCTGAACATCGTGGATCCTCCTGAGAGAACCACATTCTGTGCAGAAATTAAAGACACATATTTTAAATCCATCTTCGACTCAAAAACTAACACTGCAGAGGTGACTATCTGGATCTTAACACCACCGGGAAGCTGACAAACACAGAACACCTTAAGCATAGCTCAATTGCCATAGGAGGCCCATGGTCCCCTCCTTTCTTTTGTCACCCCTTTAAAGGGGAGCTTTCTGTAGGAGGTATTATTACAAAAGACAAGGATTCCATTAAAATGATGAGCTAGTACCCTACATGTGCAGAGTAGCCCAAAGGAGACACTACAGCTTCTTGCTGTAGTGTAACAGCTCACAGTAAGCAATTTTAGCCCTGATACCAAATAAAGCTCTAGCCTCATCATATTGCTGTTAGGATCTTTCCAAAAAGCTGTAAAATTATCTAGAATTCTTTTTTTTTTCCTTTTTTTTTCTTCTTCTTTCTTTCTTAGTCTAAGATGTAAATGACATACCAACCAGCAAGTCCAATGATCCTTCACAAAGGTACCAGAGCTCCCAAAGAGGCCTGCAGTACAGAGGAAGGTACAAAGCCTTGCACTTTTCTGTCTACACCTGCTTGCCTGGTATCTTAGCCTGGACGTGTACTTGGATTTCAAACAGGAGTTTTACAATGCCACATCCTTAACTCCGACCACGTTGCAGGGTCATAGACTAACACAGAAGCCATTTTAAAGGTAGGAGGATTCAAAACAGGAACCCTAGAACATAACGTTGGTGGCAGCAAAAATGCATTTCATAATCAGAAGAAAAGGTAACAGAACTGCACGTGTGCCCTTGCACACTGCAGCAACTGCAAACTGAAGTGATCATCAGTGCTTACTAAAATTTCTGAACAAGCTTTAGACGCACGTCCACGAGGAACTCAACTGACACCAAGAGTGTCATTATACACAGGTCAAAGAATTCTCTCTCAGTGATATTTTTTGACACCATAGACCAAGGCTGTGCACGTAACAAAAGAATCCCTGAATTGCAGTTTTCAGCCAGGATGCCTGCACAGAGATGGGAAGAGTCGAAGATGTGCATAATAAGCGTTCACACTTGCAGGGTGCAGAAGGAACTGCTTGGATTTTAAGCAACAGATAACAAGGAAAGTCTTGTCAGTAACTTGTAAAGTGAGAAAAAAAAAAAAGCTGTTTACTTATTCATGAAAGAAAATCTCTGCACATCATAAAAACCACTGCAGTAGGAAAAACTCCTTTCTTCACAGCTTTAGATTATCTACAGTATGAAAGAGTGCATAACAAGACAGGTGGACTTCAAGGAAAAGCACATACCCCCGCATTACTGAAACATTTCCCCAAAGAAAGAGGAGGGCAGAGATGAGGAAAGGAGCCATACATATAAGCAGGAGCAAGAAACCACAACTGGTCCTAAAATTAAGGAGGAGATTGCCACTGCTCCCTCTCATACATAAAAACATCTCTTCCCCTGCCTCAAAGTGGTCACGCACTCCACATGGGGAAAAAAAATTGCTCATGAGGAGAGGAAAGGAAAAAAAAAAAAGATACAACAACCAACCTGAAAGATGAAATAGCAATTAAAAATGTGTCATCACAAAATATTACCTGGAGGTAATGAAGATGGCAAAGACAGTGAAAGCAATAATTCTATTCAATGCAAATTAAACTTCAAGTAAACTCCATGAAGTGGACAATGCTACTGGTAAAAACAGATTGCAGAATACACCCGAGCACAATTGTTTAAATACATCTGAGACCACCTCACGCAACTACAGAATGAACAGGAACGTTTGGAAGACCTTTCAGCATTCCAGGGTTAGAAGCTAAGAGGTTACACCTTCCTTGGATTATGATTACTCAAGTACTTCTACGTGCTGAAAGAAGTTTAACAGTAGCGTCGGTCAAGAAGAAGAGAAGCACCAGGCTCTACCTGTTGAAAAAGCGAGTCATCTCATTCCCACGTACCTGGAAAAGGCAGGCCAAGCAGAACTTTGGATACGAATAACTAGGTGACACCAACTGCCATTGTAAGATGGTTAATTATGCAGTCAGAGCTCCCCTGCTTCCTGTACTTCTTGTCAGCACTCGGCCAAAGCTGTGCTAACTCGTTAGCAGAAAACTGCTCACCTACGGGCTTCGGCAAGTTACCACAACTCAGCAGGTCTTCTGCTAGGAGGTCAGAAGCCAGGTTGTCGAAAGCAGAATCCATACATATTCCCCACCCCTCAAACACCACACCTGCCACTTACAGAAGACCCACTGAACATGAAAGAAGACTGTCAGGTTAAAACAAAACATTGAAGAAACCACCTCCCACAGCACATACCTTCTCTAGAGTAACTAAGTGTAACACGGAGTAATTCCAGTAACTACTTAACAAAAAACATAACCATGAAGCATGCTAAATACATCTGTGGAGAAAGCTTACTAGTCATGTTTGGATTTTGAGCCTGTGTGGGAACTCTCTGGCCTCCCAGAAAAAGACATCAAGGAAGTTCAGATTTAAGTATCTATTTCCAGCTGATTCCTTTAAACAAGACGACTTCTGATCTTACCCTGCTCAAACACACTTCAGCTGGTTTAACAGCTCCAGGCAGAGCAGAGGTTTCATAGGTTTCATAGCTAACACTGATTATCATACCAGCTGACAGAAAGAAGCTTCAGCTGATTTTTACTTCTGTAGCTAACAGGTTGAAAATGTAGTTTGTTTTAAAAGAATGCATTGTCTTAGCAGAAAGGGATGAATCAGAGAATGGTGGGGGTTGGAAGGGACCTCTGGAGATCACAGAGTCCAACTCCCCTGCCAGTGCAGGAACACCCAGGGCAGGCAACACAGGAACAGATCCAGGTGGGTTTGGAAAGTCTCTAGAGAAGACTCTGCAGCCTGTTCCAGGCTCTGTCACTCTCACAGTGAAGAAGTTTTTCTTCAAGTTGGGGCAGAACTTCCTGCATTTCACCTTGCTACCATTACCTCTCATCCTATCCCAGGGCACCACTGAAAAAGAGCCTGGCCCCTTCTACTTGACACCCCCCCCGCCGATATTTGTAAACATTCATAAGATTCCCTCTCAGTCTTCTCTTTTCCAGGCTAAACAGCCCCAGGGCTCTCAGCCTTTCCTCATCAGAGGAATGTTCCAGTCTCTTCATCATCCTCATAGCTCTCCATTGGACTCTCTCTAGTATTGCTCTGTCCCTCTTGAACTGGGGAGACCAGAACTGAACACAATATTGCAGATGTGGTCCCACTAGTGAAGAGTGGAGGGGGAGGAGAACCTCCCTTGAAGACCTTCCACACACCTGAAAAAGCTAAATACAAGTAAATAACGAACATAGGCCATTTCTGGAAGGAAACCAGGGGGTGAATACCAATCATCTCAGAGGGCTGGCAAGAAATTTCTCACTTCTCATCCATACCCTTTGATTCTCTTACACTCTTGAGGCTATTGACTTTCTCTCCATACCATTTCTGCTGTTGTGCCTGTACAGTGCAATGCTGCAGAGATGTGAAGCTGCCCAATGAAACAATGTAGTGACTGTAACAGAAATCTCTATCTAAATAAAGTCAAGATAAAAATCCCTAAGAGTTAAATTAGCTTCTGCAGAAATCTGTACTACCAAACACAACGTGCTGAACTGGTTTGTGCATCTTTACACTGCACCCTGCTAACATGGTATAAGTGCACTCTCAGCTGGACACTTCAGAATCTGCAGCACTGAGAAGCATCCACAGCTTTTTCCAATAAGTACAAGCTTCAGAACCACATCACAGTTCCCCTTTCTTCCAAAGGATAGCTGAAACTGAAGTTATTTAACATGACACAACCACGCCACCAGAGACATGTAATGAGAGCAATATATGTCTGTTCATAAAAATTATTATGGGTAGAAGCTGGAAGGTTCACAAGCTGAGGCCAAGCACTTCATAAGCAAGTTCATCAATTAAACTACAAGCCCCTGTCAATTCAGTTAAAACGGGGTGGTATATGGCAATATTGTATGGAAATCATAAGGAGAAATATTATACATAGCAAATAACAAACATATTCAAGAAGTCAATGGATTGTGAGAAACACCTGGTTTTAAAATAAGTTTGACTTGACAATGAAGAAACAATTTCCATTTCTTTAAAATCATGACTTTCAATTTTCATTTAACACTTCTGAGTAATAGCAAAAGAATACAGTGTGATTTATGGTCGTGCTGTTCTGCACAAATGTGTGTGCACTCAGGCACAAAAGTAACCACAGAACACTGCAGACGTGTTGAGCCACTGTTAAAGCAGCCAGCACGTGTAATGTTATCAATTTAATGATGGCTGTGATAGGAATAACCCACACAGCTTCCCCGCTCTGCATTTAGCGATTCAGAGCAAGCGTTGTCATTTTGCTGAAGCACAGATAAGCAGAAGCCAGTTGAACCCTGTCCAGTCTTCTGCTTCAGGATACCTATGGTTTCAGGGAGGAAAAGCAAGAAGAGGGTTGATATGGGGACTTCTGGGCACCATCACACACTGCATCTCTACCCGCAGCTCCCAGTGGTCCAGCCTGACTCTGCACAGCAGCCTGGCAGCGCCACCTACACATGGCACAGCGCATGTGAAGCTGCTTTCACACAAAGCATTTACCAGCAATTCAAGTTAGAAGTGATGTTAGGGAGATTTTTATCACCCTTTCAGCCTTGCTGCACCCCACATCCCTCCAGGCTGCGAGGATGGTTTGTTCTCGATACAAGAACGACGTGGACCTGCTTGAGGGGGTCCAGGAGGTCCACAAAAACGATCTCAGGGCTGGAACATCTCTCCTGTGAAGAAAGGCTGAGAGTATTGGGGTTGTTGAGCCTGGAGAAGAGGAGGCTCCAGGAAAACTTATTGTAGCCTTTCAGTAAAGGTGACCTTATAAGAAAGATGAGGACAATCTTTCTAGCAAGGGCCGTTGCGAGAGGACAAGGGGTAATGGTTTTCAAACTAAAAGAAGGTAGATTCAGACTAGATGTAAGGAACACATTTTTTACAATGAGGGTTGTGAAGCACCAGAACAGGTTGCCCGGAGAGGTGGTAGATGTCCCATCCCTGGAAACATTCAAGGTCAGGCTGGACAGGGCTGTGAGCAACTTGATCTAGTTAAAGAGGTCCCTTCTCACTGCAGGAGTGTTGGACTGGATGACCTTTAAAAGTCATTTCCAACCCAAACCATTCTATAATTCTGTAGTTATGAGCTGGACAATCAACAGTTTAATCTTCTGAGAGAACACTGATAAAACAAGTGTAGTCCAAATCTTAACTGTATCAGCAAGCTCAAGTTCAGTACCATCCACAATAGCTGCACACCCAGCTAAAAAGTCATCTTCTCTAAGGAAAAGAGCCAATATCATTAAAATCTTGTCTCCATGCACCTGTTTCCCCTGAAAACCTGGATGATTTATCTACAATAAAACACCACAGTCCCCAACTCATGCAATGTTTTCAGCTTGAGAAGCTAGATTAGAAGTTTGAGGTCAAGGATATTACAACTTGATCCATCACAACTTGAATCATGAATATTTAAACACGCTTGGCTAGGATCTTTCAGAGCTATCACTAGTTTCAGACATCACTTATCTTAAATTCATCCATATATTTGTGCTAAAAGCACAGCAGAGAAAAGTTGAAAGAAATTGGTTGTTGGAACAGCCAATTCACCTACACTTACGCCCTTTCTCCCGGGAGAAGGCGTAGACCTCAGAACTGTCAGTACTGTTCTCATCTCCTGTTACCATCTAAACTCTGGAAATATCTGGGGAGAGACTTTGGATAGGGTAAAAAAGATGAAGTAGAGTGTAGAGTAAGAGTGACACTTCCTGAACCTTTTACCAGCAAAACCCCCATTTATTAGAACATGAATCAGTTTTTAGAACTTCTGAAAGCCCTTTGTTCATCTTCAAAGTTACTAAAGCCACATTCACTAGGCAACTGTTGAATTCAGCTACTCTTTTCTTGACGCCAAGTGCCCAAACTCATGCCCTAACTGACAAATGTTAGGACAAGTTTCAGAGCACTTCCAGGTCAAAAAGAAATGTTTAAATAGCAACTAGTATTGAAAACATCCAGCACCAGCAGCTGTTGTGGTTATACCACAGAGCAGATGCATCCCACTGATGCAAGCAGAGGGGGGGTGCATCACTTACAGGGCTCACAGTAACCTGAAAGCTGAGGGAAGGATGATGTTTTTCTGCAGATTACAGAGAGAGTGAGCAGTAGCATAACGGGGGCTAACTTCTCCGCACTTCCGTGATATCAGTTATAATATATATTTATATACATATAAGGAAAAGCAAAAGTCGTGGAATAATATTTTTAAGAAAAAAAGTAAGCTAAAGAAGCCTGAAGAAAATAGAACTAGGTGAAGTGTACCATTCTTCCCAAAGAATGCCAAGGGTGAGGCACTGCCCCACAAAAGCATGGTGGCATTTCCAGCTGCAGGCAGGATGGGGCATTTTCCCATGGAATTCAACACACAGGAAGGATCAACACAGCAAGGATGGCAGATTATTTCAGTCATGTGGTAAGATGCAAAATTATTTCTCTATCATTACACCAGGACACTCACCCTTTAAATTTCTTTCCATTTTCTGAAGATGTAGGTTTGTTGGGGAAAAAAAAACCCACAACACAACAACCGAAAAAACCCCCAACAACCCAACCAACCAAAACCAATCCACCCCACCTTATTTCCTCAAATTTCAATGCCAGTCCCCTGGTTCCAAACCCAGCAGCCTACCTATCTTCTTCCCTTTTAGCAGTGAGGAACTCATCCTAAACAATCCTGAACTCTCAACTGCGTTAGAGACAGAGTGAGAATACAAATCAATTCCTCCACACAACTCCATTAGGATGGTGCAACCCTGGGCAATCTAATAAATTGGAAGGATGCTCTTTTGATGGATGGACCACTCAGTGGATAAGGAATTGGCTAGATGGCCCCTCTCAAAAAGCTGTGATCAATGGCTCAATGTCCAAATGGAGACCTGTGACAAGTGGAGTCCCTCTGGGATTGGGACTGGTGCTGTTTAACATCTTTGTTGGTGACATGGACAGTGGGATTGAGGCATCCTCAGCAAGTCTGCCAACGACACCAAGCTGTGTGGTGCAGTCAGCATGCTGGAGGGAAGAGATCCATCCAGAGGGACTTTGACAGGCTGGAGAGGTAGGTATATGCCAGCCTCGTGAAGTTCAACAAGGCCAAGTGCAAGGTCCTGAACCCGGGCCAGGGCAAGCCCAAGCACATAAACAGGCAGGGTGATGAGTGAATTGAGAGCAGCCCTGCAAAGGAGGACCTGGGGGTGCTGGCCAATGTAGCACTTAACATGAGCTGGCAATGTGGTCTGGCAGCCCAAAAAGTCAACCATATCCTGGGCTGCATCAGAAAAAAGCACGGCCAGCAGGTCAAGGGTGGTGATTCTCCCCCTCTACTGTGCTCTTGTGAGACCCCACCTGGAGCACTGCCTCCAGCTCTGGAGTCCCCATCTAAAGAAGGACATGGATCTGTTGGAGAGAGTCCAGAGGAGGACCACAAAGATGATCAGAAGGCTGGAACACCTCTCCTACAAGGACAGGCTGAGGGAGATGGGTCTATTCAGCCTGGAGAGGAGAAGGCTCCTGGGAGACCTTATAGCAGCCTGGGCAAGTTTGAGCAGACTTAATTACTGTCACCTAAAAGATTTTCAGTCTTCATGTACTTGAATACTGGGTTCAATACCTGGCTAAAACTGCAGCCAGCAAGCAGATACAAGTCAAGACTATGAAAAAAAAAAAAAAAATATGAAGCAGGGGCATAGGGGAGTGAGAGAGGCAAGACCATGACATAGCTCTTAAAATGCACAAAAGCCAAAGACCTTCATGCACAAGAATTCATATTACAAATGCCAGATACAAATAACATCCCTCTGCCTCAGTTCCTCAGGGACAATGCTTAACTACAGATCAAGCCACTGTTACCAATAATCCTCCTTTTATAAATAAAAAGCAGCAAATATCAAGTACTCTTCCTTCAGCAGTGGCACTGTCAACTTGAACTTTATTTCTATTCCAAGTTCACGTTTCCTGTAGTGGGGGAAGTGGTAGCCACGTATGTGTTTCATCACAATGATGTCAATACTCTTCAAATAAATTCAGCTGATCTTACAACAAAGAGACTTTACCTTATATAATGGACGCCGGACGTCAATGGGACAGTTCTGTATAACTTCATCAACCACATCCGAAATGGATTCCATAAAATCAGGATTAGCAAACTAAAATGAAATAGAACAGGCATCAATTTTTTTTGTCCGAAGAAGGGAGGAACAAACAGGCAGAAACAAGACTGTAGAGAGATTTTGTAACAGCACTTTCAAAGGAGGTGAGTGGGAATCAGGCAGTATTATTCCTGCTCACCACTTATTCTACATTATAACAAACCCACTTCTGTACAAGGGAAATGAGAATTCCATTTTCTGCCAAGAAATTCAGATTCTGTTCCTTGGTCAAAAGTTTACTGTTTACAATTTATGCACTATAGGTCTACTATTGTAAGTGACATGAGTTTGAGTTCTCCAGCAATACTAAACATATTGTGACTGTGCAACATGGTCCTGTCTTTCCTTTTAAGTAAAATCAAAAGCATCAGTGTGCAAATCAGAATGTTCTCCTGTGAAAAAATTTCAGCCCTACTAAAATACTTATATTAAATGCCCACCAAAGAGTCAGATTTTTTTTTTTCCAAGCACACTAAAATCTCTAATATTCAAAAAGGCATAAATAACTCCTAAGGTCTTGAGTGGAAGTCTCCATCAATGCAAACATCAATACAGTGTTAATGTAAATTTCTGCATTTATAAATACCAGAGACTCAGAGCTGCTAATGCTAGAAAACATTACTGGACTAGGGGCAATTTTCCACTTAAAATTTAATGTGAGCTTTAAAAACAAAAAAGAAAAACAACAAAAAAACCAGTTCATAGCCCAGGTTTTGCCCTTTCAGAGACTAAACTTTGAGAAATTACATGAATTGCCAATACAAAATAATGTATTATTATAGATCATTATATAACTTCAAATCTTTCCCAAAGATGTAGAAACTATTTGGGATTTACATCCTAAACAAGATGAAATATTTAACTGGATGAGTAACAAAAGCCAAAGCACAACAAGTATACATTGAACCGAAAGAGAAATTAGCAAAGGAAGTTGGCTTGGAGATCAGGAGCCATAAGAATGATGTGAAAGATCCCCAAGAATCCAAGCTAATTTCTACAGTAAGAATTAATCATGCAAGAAGCTAAAACATGAAGCCACATAAATTAAAAGTGAAGAAAGAAGTGGTGTTGCTTCACATGGAGAGCTCTCATCTGAATGAA
The DNA here is from genome assembly GCA_024336885.1 of Actenoides hombroni. NCBI lineage: Eukaryota > Metazoa > Chordata > Aves > Coraciiformes > Alcedinidae > Actenoides > Actenoides hombroni. Next base: position 1,432,247 of record WUAM01000137.1, read on the forward strand.
CTACAGCCTGAAAAGTTCTCCCAAGTTCTCCATAAAGATGTTGATAAAACAGCAGGGGAAAAGGAATAAGTAGAAGTGTGAGTTACAGCATCCAAAGCAGAGTATAACATGCTCCCGGAACAGGGACAAGAGAACTGACATGTGAAATTGCAGTCTGCTAGCAAATACTGTATGTTTTGCATACAGCAAGTAAAATACCTCATTTAAAAACTGGAGAAATAACCTGGATACCTACAAACCCCAAAGCCTAAGTTCAAGAGTATTAAAGACTTCAGAACAAATTTCATAAACTGAAAATAGGAAAGGATTACAAGACAGCTTTACAAAAGGCAGCTTTTACCTAGCTAACTTGATACCCTTTGAGGTGAGGAGTTACTGAAGTCCAGCGAGAAATTCTCTTTGGATGCAGTACAGACCATCTAGTGTGTTTTTCTTGTCTAGAAAGTCAGTTCAGGGTTTTTTTTTCAATACAGAGCCAAGAAACTATCAAGAAATGAAGAAAATGGAAATTAGTCCTTTATCCTGTTCCTAAGTGTCTTTGAAAGGACTATGGGAAAGAGGAGATGTTAAAATGATGTCTGACATGAGATTCAATGCTTCTCTGTAAGATCACATGGGAGGACAAACTATTTAGCCCAGAGTTTTACTGTTGGCACAAGATCAGATGTCTACAAACCGACCACAAAAAGATTAAGGCTGGAATTTAGACAAAAGGTGAGAGAATTAAGTTTTTTAATAGTCTTCCAATGTGAGGTTTGCCTTTTTCTACCCTCCTCCTCAGTGTTAATGCAGATCTTGATTAAATTTTTTAACAGTATTACAGGTTATGGGTGCCTGCAAAAAACTCAATGGAGTGTGTAGGAATGGAGAGGATCTTCTCTGCTATGCTGTAACATTTTGAAACTTGACTCTTTCCTCTCTGGTAATATCCTGAAGCTCACTTAAGCTGAACTAACAAAAACTAAACAGCCTAGGTATTGTAATGTCTCCCGGAATTGTGTGCGTTACTTATGACCCCATCAACAGCGATTTCACTGGACTTTCCTCCAGGACAAATTTAGCATCCATGCTTTAAAAATTGACTAAGACTTAGGATGTTGTGAGCGCAGTGCTACAATGCAGAGTAGTGCCCAAAAGGATTGGTGCCATCATTAAATACACAGCATCAAGGCACACGCCGGTTTAAACCAACGCCGAAAGAAAGAAGGAAAACACTATATAAAATCTGTACGGTCCAAAAATTTCTCCTCAATTTTAGAATACCGTTGAAGAAACAAAGTCAGATGGTTTAAGCGTTACATGGGATGTTTGAAGACCAGTTCTCTCTTGTGCTCGCGTCGTTCCGTGTGCGAGTGAGCCAAGGGCTGACCTGGCTTGCAGGGAGATTTACCGGTGCGCTCCTTCCAGCTGATGGCGCCCTGGCACCAGAAATGAGATCCCCGCCTCCCTCCCCTCCCCCACCGCTTCCCTCACACAGGGAAGCTGCTGCAACCTCTCACTGCCAGCGTTTATTCTGACCTCAGGATGAAAGAAAATCTCCGGTCCGAGGAACCTTTCGTAGCCCACGTCTATAACAAACTTGGTTTTGTTGACGGCGTTGATGCCGGTGTACTGTTTGATCCACTTCCGAGGATCTCCATCGTACTTGGCAAATTCTTTCACTATGTCTGGGCAGATGTAACAGTATTTCTCCTGGTAAGAAATACCGGGCATTACAAACTGCCAACAAACAGTGTTTCATCGTTGCATTAAAGTATAACACAATCAGAAGACAAAAAAAAAAAAAATACGTGAGCATTCTTACAGACAGGGCTGTTCAACAGATGTTGTCACCCAAAGGGCTGCTGAAAGCACCCCACAAAGACATGCACACGCCCTCTTAGTTTCAGGGAGGCTGCACCACTGACCCATCTCAGTTCGACTCTCTCAAAGTGAAGACATCATAACCGTGAGGTCTATGATGGTAAAGAAGTTCACTGGCAAGCTGTCACGGGAAGATCAGACCCACGCGGTCGCCCTACTGACATGACATCCGTTTATTTTTTTATTAAATTAAAAAAAAACTAATTTTAAACAAATCTAAAGCTGATTTAATCTGCAGAACGTGTTCACTCCAAATAGCCTAGCATGAAGATTTTCTTCCTCTTTCTCCATTCCCTGCACTTGATTGGATAAACCACCAGAAGCTCGTGTAATTACAATACACTGCCTACATTTGCATTTTTAAGACAGCCACTAGCAACTTGCTGAAGCCAGAAAAAATTACCTCCAAGGGTTTTATTTATGTATTTATTAAGAGATAAATAGGGGTGTACCTTTATGGCTTTTGCTGTCTCCAGAGATTGTTCAGGAGGAATTCCCACCTCCCTTTCCCTTAGGAGCTGTTGAATAAAGTAAGTAATATCTCTACCTGCAATAGGAATATGTTTGATGCAACTTCCAATTACATAGCCTTCTGCCTATGTAGGAGGAAAGAAAAAAATATTTAGGGAAAAATCTTATTGAGTATCAATAATGAACAGCAAGACTAAAATTCCTNNNATATTACTTTTTTTTTTTTAGATTAATTAAAAGTCAAGTCTTGAAACTGTAAAATTACTATTAAAATGTGCATCCTATTACAAAATGGATAATATTTTTATTTAAAAGACCATGACTACAACATATAAACAGATATTGATTATTTAATAGATACACAGATGATAGACAAAGAACATCTTGCACATGTTAGAAACGTTCTTATCAGATGGCTCCTTTTAGGCATGATCTGAAAAGAAAATGTAATATAAACAGACCACTCATGTCCTGTTTGACAGCAAAAAATTAATAGAAAAAAGTATTAAAATTATTAAAAATTTCTCAGACAAGAAAAAAAAATAAAAATCAAGTAGTACCTAACAATAAGCACAATAAAACCAAGAAACCTGTTTGCTCTATTTTTTTTCCAGGATGCATTTACTGATAACACTTGTATTGTTGAGCCAACATAACTTCCTGAATTGTTGGGTTTTTTTATACTTTGAAGAGTTCCATATGGTAAATGCTGGAAAATTTCTTGTCAGATGCTGGTGGCACGCAGGAGACCCAAAACCATAATATGGTTTAATATTGTATTAGAATGCAGTTTAATATGCATTAATATAAAATGGAACAGAGGCATCACAGTAGCAGAACACAAGGTTTTATACAGAAACAGCTTTTACAAGATGGCCTAATGATTCCTTACTGTGACCCTCCTACAGTCTGCAAGCTAAATTAATTGCAGAAATAAGTTCACATCATAAAATACATACTTTTCAAAACAATCAGAAGGAAGGAAAAAAAATCCCAAACAACCAAGCAATACTAAAAAATGAAAAATAAAGCTTAATTTGACAATTCTTATTTAAATCTATAGTAAACAAACCCTGTACTTGCCCAAACCACAGATAATTTCAAATTGCATCCTCCTACATACCACAGGAATGACATGGGTCACTCCATCACCACTGTCGATGACAATCCCAGTCAAAGTACGTTCTCCAACCTGCCGTGAGGTCCAAGAGGCAGCTAAGGCCAACACTGCCTACATGAGAAAGCATTTATATTTAGAAGCAGGCAGAGTGTGCCAATTCAAAGATCTCAGAAAACACTGTTTCAAACATTTTAGATGTGTGCATGGAGACTATACATACTGCAGCTATACTGTACTTTAGAAGCATATATTCACAGTGTTCACCTGAACAGCAATATAAAGTCCTGGGATGTTAAATGATTCAAACATGATCTCTGCAAGATATTCTCTGTTTTCTGGTGTGTTCAGTGGAGGCTCTGTCTGCAGGGGGAAAAAAACCAAAAAAAAAGTATTGAAAAAGCATCTAATACAAGTCCTAACAGTTCACACACTGATTATCCTGATAACAACCAAACTTTTAAAATTCTCAATGCACTCAAAATAGAAAAATTCAAACAGAACTTGAACAAAGTGATGGAAGCTTTCCACAACCAATCTCCAGCCTGCAGTAGCCCACATCACAAAATGAACAGAATTTAGTTATAATGTAGCTTTGCAGATTACTTTCCTCCTCCCTCCTCCTTCTCTCCCCCACCATCCTGGCTTCTAAAGAAATAAAAGACATAGACAGAGAAAAATCATCTGACAGACCTACTTGTGCTTGGAATACTATTCAGTTTTCCTCTTATAAAAATATTTTCTTACCCAGTCTCGTTAACTCACCATTAAAAAATAGTGATCCTCTGGCTCAGCTCGTAGGTATTTAAAAATGACCTGCTCCATGAACCTCTCCATGAGGTCCCAGTCTTCAACAATACCATGTCGTATAGGCCACTGAAAGCAAGAAAACTCGTCAAGACTTTAGACTATACAAGGATAAAAAGTAGTACAGAAATAAGAACAGCCTAAGTCCCCAAACCCTTCCATCTTCTGCAAGAAAAATAACACCTAATCTCCTGGTTATCTTATCAAATCCTCCATTCTCTAATTCTAATTAGAGGCACTATATGTTTTCTCCAGCTCCCAGGTACTTCAAATTGCAGTTCTATCTTGCAGTACTAAAAGCCAGAATCCAGACTCTACTCCTAATACTGCTATAGCTCTATTGCAGCACTGTGCTTTAATCTCTTCTTGTATAAATTTTATCATTTATAAAATTGAGAATCATACTTGGCTTCAATATGCCTGCCAATCTATAAAAAGAAATAAAGACCATATAGGCTATATATTTTTCAACTAAAATTCTGGCAGGCATGATGTTTACATTTTGCTCAATGTTAAGAACACAGCTGACATTTAAGTAATACAGTAGGATGTATAAAATATGATTTTTTTTCCACATAATTCATAAGCCAGCAATATTCTGTAAGTACAAGAAGTTCTTTGCTAGGATATGGAAAATATGATTCACAAAAAAGCTACTGAAGACAGCCCTCCACAAAACTATTGTGACATTCCCTGAAGCAAAAGTATCCAACGCATTTCGCAGTTCATACGCCGTGTTAAGAGGAGTCACTTCTACCAAGAATTTAAATATTCAGTGCTTAGGACCATTTTAATAGCTAATAATCTTGAGAACTGAACAGCTGCCCTGTGTCAATGGATATTTACAGAAGGGTTTGTGCATCAATCGCACAGGACAGCACTAGTAAAACAGACATTTAAAAAAAAACAACAAGTAAAGCTATGAACCTAATCACACAGTTTTTAAAAAGCAACAGAAATACTTTGCAAAAAAGCAAATATGTGTTCCAAAGGGCTATCAAAAAGCCCTAGAACATTACATAATAAAAATGTGAAACTTTGGGAGCGACTTCTTAAAAATACTCAACTCTTACCTTTGTAGCATAGGTAGGTTTATCTATGGCTTCATCTCCTATGAAAAAGTCCAGATCATCAACACCTTTCATTACCCTTCTCTGAGCCTGGTCACCTACTTTGGCTGATTCTCGGATTGCAATACCTTAAAATAAAACCCAAACAAATCAAACCCGCTAGATACCAAATAATTAATTCATATTTACTTAAGGATTCTTTTCCAGAAATAAAAATGAAGATATAGAAAGCATAGTCTCCAGAGAGTAGAAATTATGTAAGCAATCTACTGACAAGCCAATATAGCAGAGTTCATTCTCAGTGCTTCACGCAGGATTATGTGAGTAACAAGTCATTAAGATGAATAGTAACTCAGAGAAAATGTTAAAAATGTAATCTGTTAGTGACTACAACAGTCACTAAACCTGTGGAAGTGCAGCATTCCACTAGAGATATTCTTTAAGCCAGCAAGGATCATGATTTTCTGAGTTTCAACTGTGGAATTCAGAGAAAGCACAGGAGGAGAAAAAAAATCAACTATGTACTTCAGAAATAAGTATTGGAGTCATTATCACAGTTGGTGAGAAGGAGAAAGGGGGGAGGAGGGGAGAAATCAATTTGCAGTGCTACAGAGAAATCTTTGGGGACACTTATGCTTCCCATTAGCAAGCTGCAACTATCACTAAAATTATCAGATGATGGTGGTTATAGGCACAAAGATGAGACAGCAAAACACTAATCTAGGGCAAGCTATAAATAAAAGTGGAATAAAGTACTCTTAAAACATTCTTATTTACATACAGTTTTAACCAGGAGCCAAGTAACATACAGTAGAAAATACAGACTAGACAGGCATCATCCAAACACACACCAAATACTATCAGCACCAAAAATTACTGACAGGCAAACAAGCAAACAATTCCTTGGGAAACAGGACTAAGCCCCAACAAGTTGGTAGTTTTATAAAACAATTTATAACAAATTCACAGGAACCTCCTGCCATCTCACTTCTTTAACGTAAGATATTGAAATCTTTATCAGGGGTTTAAGGTTTGAATACATCTGGTAAAGAGAATGTCCCTCTCCACCTTTTTGGCCCCCAGTTACCTTTATTATTTCCTTATCTTCAGACCTTCTACTGTGAGTAGCTACAAGGCAGTCTAGATGTATTAGTAAGTAATTAATTGCCAAAGTTCACAAAAAGTAAAAGGCAGTACTTAAGTGGAGATAATCATGAGGTACCAGATGCCATTATAGATGAAAATACTTAATCACTACCAATATTTATACATACATATACAGCCTGTGAGAGAATCTATTAAGACAACAATTAAAATCAAGAACACCAGAAAGGTGTAACATTTTGAACAAGTTCAACATACAAAAAAATTAAGAGAAAAATCTGCTCAACAAACACATGTTAAATGGGCAAAACCATTTTAATTGGTAAACACACTCAGGAAGAAAATTCTCTAATAGGAACAACTTTTTGAAATATTAAACTGTCTAGAGGCCCAGACAATGTAAATAAGGCAGACACCACCTGCACTTCAGTACTTAATTTGATTGTGAGCCTTGCCCAGATTATCTGGGCAGTAACCGTGGTGTCAGGTAGACAGGAGGTAAATTGCACTCTGCCTACTCAAAAGTCCTGGCAGAAAAATAACGGGAATAAAAAGGAAATTGGACTGGAGCTCTCTTCATCTTTGTCATAGCAACCAAGAGCTGATTTAATGAGCAACAGTCCTAGCTAACTGCAAACAAGGAGTTCAGTTTAGCTACACTCTAGCCAAAGATGCTAACACAACGAATATCACTTCCCAGATGGACAAGAGCCTATGAAGGCCAAGCTGGGAATGGGGAAGTATGGCATTCACTCCTGAAAGCACCCAGTGACAGTGGAGGATGTTACAATGTGGAGGGACAAAAAAACTACTCACATGATGGAATAATGAATTGAGGTTCTGTATTTCCTGCATAGCCAAGTTTTGTATACCTAGGAAAAGAATGAACACCAGGTCATTAGATACACTTAGATTAAAATAAATAAATAAATACTACTTTAAATTCATTTCTTACAAGTGAAGTCCAAACAATTGCATACGACATCTACATTTTCTGGGTTATGCTTTCAAGTGTTGTCCTGCTGAGAAGAAAATTCAGAAGTGGTAAATATTTTAAGCGTAATTTAGTTCTCAGACACCTTCAGCTCACAAGTCTTGGCAGTGTTTTTTCTGAACCATGAAATCCAAAAACTTGTCTCTTACTTTCTCCATGTTGTTGACCAGCTATGACAAAAGACAGGCAGGTCACGTTCCACCCTTTTGTGAAAAAAGGCCGTGCAGATCTTACCTTTCAGAAAGCCACCATGACCAAAGATGTCATTAGACTTTGCGTATTTAATATCAAATACGGCAAAAAAATACAATAGCATGTCTTAAGTACAAACCACAGTACAGAATGCTCGTGGCAATCCTGATCGAATTCCCTTTGGTGCCTTCCACAAACCACTCACTTTGTCACAGGTATAGTATCTGTGTGGTAGCATACACATACTACACCAAAGCAAGCACGCATTGATAAAATGCTTTGGAAACAGGCAGCAGATGGTACCAAGCATCGTCCGCCTCTTTCAATATACATAAAATACCTATTTTAAGAAGTAAAGGATCAAGAGGAAAAAGAAACTGGTAACTTGAGGATGAAAAAAAAAAGAATTAATTTTCAAACAAAACTTAAAATCTCTGCATGGTGTTACTGTCTGCAAGCTAGTTCAGGTCTTTAGCAACTAGAAATAATTAACAGCCCAGACTATGAAAAACAACTCTAATTCCTAAGGGGAAAAGAAAAATCAGAAACAGCTTCCAAAGAAAGGAAAAAACCCAACAAAATTAATCGAATGGTTGCAGAGACTGAAGTCTTTCTCTAATACTGTCATTAGATTGGAATAGAAGTACAATAATTACATGATTTAAGAGGAATTAGCATTATTCACATCCATTTTTACCATGAAAACCTAAATCCATGACATTCTTAAATGGGACCAATCGCCATCTAGGTCCTAAAGTGAATTTAGAATCTTTGTCTACAGCCTACTCTCAGTATCTGCAAACAGTATTATGCCATCACTAAAGCAGAGGGCTGCTTCTTCATTTACAGCTTAAACAGAAAGTTCCCCTTTATAGAGCATTTGGCATAAAACCACTCATTAAGAGATAGTTGCTTAGATAAAGGCATTAAATCAAAGCTGAATTAGCAATGACCTTGGAATTTAAATATTGTATTTTCTACATCTCTTCAAAGCTACAGCTTCGATGGGCTTCAAATAATAGTTTAAAAAGTCCTTTTTCCCCAAGGCTAGAAGACAAGGACTGTGTTTTGAGGGCAAGGGTTTGGTGTACGTTTAATTGTCATTACATGGGCATATGCTTTCAGTCTCATCCAGTGTTTATGCATAGTTCCTATGGCTCTCAAAAAATATAATCAGGACATTAAATTAGACTGATTTGTAAAGAAGGCCATTGCTAGCAAGAATTCTTTTTATGATTATTATTGCCTGGCCCCTTCACGTTTTAGAATGAGGCCCAGCTAGGGAATATTGTTCAAAACTACCAAGCAACAACAGGAGTTACACTGGGATTTGAGACGCATTACAGGAAACTTTCTCTTTGTTTCTCTCTCTGAAATGGGATTTGCTCAAACGCACATAAAGGAAACCAGTTTGGGATTCAAGACAGCTAGTTCAAAGACTTAATAAACAGCAAGCAGGTAGAAACCTCATGAAAACAGCTCTTCGAGCCCCAGTGACAAACCCCAAAGTCAATATATACACACATGCACGTGTACTTAAGCACGTAAGTATGTATAGATACTTTTCATAGAATTTTTATAGGAGGGTGTGTGCATATATATATAAAATTTTAAAGGTTCCTGCAATATGACCAGAATGTGTTTCTTAAACTAAACTCTGAAAGGCAAGTTTAGTTTGCCATCTTTTCCCCCTCTACACATATGCTAAATTCACACCAACTCATAGTACTGAAAACACCTTCAAAAAGTCAACTTGGGCTATCAGTCTGCAATAGTTTTACCTTCCTTCTTAAACAGGGATCAGATCCCCCTACTAGGATAACTTACAGCATTAGCAAATGTCTATAGCTCAATATTTCATCTATTTATTTTTTCACTAGCTGAATTAACCCATTAAAACTACAGGATGTGTTTGTTTATTAGCATCTGTGAAAAATAGTTCTTGGCAAAGAACGTATCTCACAGAAGACAGTATATGGAAAGATTTCTTTACATGCCATTTATCCATGAAGGCTAGATACTAGAACTATGAGAATAACTAAATTCACAGTTCAATGTTGAAGCAGGGAAGTGGAAAAGAAAAAAAAATGCTGTTCGAAAAGAAAAATGTATTTAGGATCAAACAAGAGACAGACTTGGACAAGTGGCCATATTTCAGGTGTTTTGACAAACCAAATGAAAGGGAAACTCGCACTACTCTTAAAACCACTGAGGAAGAGAAGGAAAAGAGATGATGTGGTCGTGCTGTCCTTTCTTAACCAGCAGCCCATTCACTCAGGACATGTCAGACTTGGTACCAGACTTTTCTTCTGCTCAGCAGGACCCGAACACATTCCACCTTCCAGAGCCATACCCAAGAGTACATTAAAGTGCTTGGGTGACCCACTTCCAGGATCTCCTACAGAGATTGTTCCATTTTATACAAGATATTTAAAAATTCATAGACCTGAAAGGCTCTGGACTTAAACAGTTAGCGAGGTTACCTGGTCTCTAGTCCCTTCTCCAATGAATATTTAAGCACCTAAAACATGCTTTTCTTTCTCCTGGGTTACAGCCTAGCAAACTAATGGTAATGCAACTTCTTGTGATCTGTAAATTACAGAGACAGCTGTAGGGAATATGTAGATAATCAGTATTGCAACTTCATTTCATTAAAAGTAGATTTATTGCCACTGAGATAGGAACCTACTGGAAAATCCCCAAAATATAGGATACTGGAGGCTGCATTAAAGGATAGTAGAAAACTGATCCAACAGACTAAAGCTATTTCATGCAAGGGGATTTGGAGGGACTACTCATTTAAAAAAAAACAAAAAAACCCACACCACTGGAACTTACATATTGTTAAAACAAGCAGCTTCTAAAAATAGTGTTGTCTCCTACATACTTTTTTTCCCAGGTGATTAGTTAGGACACGTATCAGTTTCACTGGTCTTTGCATGAGGAATCATCATCCTAACCCTGCTCTCTTCCGAGGTCCTACCGTGGAAAGATAGAAAAACTTACAGGAAAAAAAAAATTAATTACTGCAAAGATATACAAATGGACCAAACTTGGAGATAGATGCTGCAGCCTTAACCACTTTAAAAAGCTGAGATATATTTTGGAAAATTCTTACTAAAGCATGAAAACAACATAAATCAGGCACTTAAAATCACCAACTCAGGCCGTTGCTTTATCCATACAAGACATCCAATTTTTCTCCAGACAAGTATGCAAAAGACCAAAGCCCAGCTGTGAACATTGTAGCATCTCCTCAATTTCTATTGCTTTTCCAGCCAGATCTTTAAAACAATCTGTTACATCCACAAAAAATAAAAGCCCTGAAAAGATAGATACCTAAGTGACGACACCAAAATACTTTAAGAAAGCCCTGTAAACAGACAAAAAAATCACCTCTGTAGAGAGAGCCCTGTCTCTGACAGCTCAGATGCCCAATAACTAAGAGTTCTTGCTGCTGGAGAGCTGTGGTGCCGCGCTGCCATCAACAGACTCTATTATCATCATTACCAACATGCCTGAGAAACTCGCAACACAAGGTCTTCAGAAAGATGTGGGAAGGTGCTCTTGAAACGAAGGAGGATGTGATGAAGGAATGGGAATGAAGGAGGAAATATCAAACAGAAAAACAGATCTTTTATCTGCACAAGTTACCCCAGAGCACCAGCAGCCACTACAGCAATAAAGCGTACATTAGAGCCACTGCTTTTTTTGAGTCTAGCACTTTACAGGACTGAAGCCTGTGATTATAAACAACAGTTAATTAACCCAGGCTCCTTACACCCAGAGCAGCAATTACAGTAATGCCTGCTCAAAAGTCTCACAAGATCAGAGGTAATACTTGGCTAAAGCAACTCACTTAGCATCAGAAACATAGCAAGAGGGAGAAGCCTTACATGTTCTGAGGTTCCAGATATCTTTAATAGCCCAGCAACAGTAACAAACAACACTCTAAGCTTCAAGTTTTAAGACAAGTTCAGTACACTTCTCCAAAAGACCCCATATTTACCTCTCAGCTCATCAGTAAGACTTCGCCGAAACAATTTTTCTTTACTGAAAGAAAAATGGAGTGACTTCAATAGAATGCATCCAAAATAGAAGTACTCCTCAGTGCCTGCAAATACACACATTGAAGAGGAGAGGGGTATTTTAAGACATCTTTGTTTGGCACACCCACCTACTAGCATTCTGATATCCCACAGCTAAATGCCAGTTAATAAAACTAGTTATAAAAGTTTAAAGCTACATAAAACAGCAACACCAAAAAGGCCTGGCAGCCCTAAGAAGCTAAAAATAGCATGCCCTTCTTCACAGAAAGACTGACAGCAACGTGTAAACTGATCACGGGGAAAGCCTCACGCAAAGCAAATGAAGGTGTGGTGCATCAAAATTGAAGTAGGACAAGACATTGGGAAATACTAACGGAAAAGATGACAGAAAACTGTCATTGCCTTCTGTAAAATTTGTGAATAACGAAGGAATGGTTTATTGCAAAGAAAGTTAAAGTCATCTGTCCAACAGAGAAACGGAACGTTATCCCGTCCTGCTGTGATGATGTTTCTCACTGAAGGTCTGTACCTATTTTCTATCTACCTGTTGTTGGGTTTTTTTGAGAAATTCCAGCATTTTACAGGATGGAGGCCCATGGCTGCAAACAACACTCAAACCAAGTTCCTTATGCAAAAAAACCCAGCAGCAACAGAAACGGTTTTCACAAACTTTTTAAATCCCCTTACATGCAAAGGAAAGGGATAAGTGCCTGGACAAAGGACCTCATTCAGTACCAAAGATGTAAGTAGAAAAGTATCTTTTATACAAATAACGTTCCACAGCACCTGTCTGCATATACCTTTTCCTTTCTGCAATGCTCTTCCAAGTTTTTCATCACAAAAGCCCTTTCATGAATAATTTGAATGAATTGTTTGAAGCTTGTAACCCAAAGTGGAATCATTCTAACAAGAAGGTTTTCAGCCCACACAAAGGAAAATTCCAGAGACTGTGTATCAATGAGTCAAGCTACTACTTCTGGCTGCTTTTGTTCAGACTCATTTCTTCTTGAATTCTGCAAGATAACATGTCAAATTCTTCAATCTTACTGCTGACAAGTTTTCTACATTTAAGTGTCCTGCAACAAAGTCAACTAGAAGTCCCATGAGCAGAGACACCATGCTGTCTCATATGACTTAAGATCATTTGAAGGCACCGAAATGCCAATTCACATCATCTAGGGACTACCCGAACCCTTTCTAAAACAAACTGATACACACCCCCACACACATGAACTCCATCAGTTTTACCTATGCAAGCACTAAAGAGACTTTAGAAATTATACTTAAATTCTTATTTCTATGAAAGGACAGAATTAGATGTTTTCTATCCTTATGTATTTTGCACAACTGTTGGTCAGTAATATCTACTGCTAGTGCAACACTGGAATCACTCCACCAACTGAGAGCAAAGGAGTCTCCTGAAAAACACAGACATTGCAGTTAGTGCGTTTTCTGGATTTTGTACTTTATATTGTAGCCTTTTTAAAGGATCCACATAAAGCTCCCATTTCTCCCCTTGAAAAACTCTTCAAAACTGTCAATACTCCCGGAACACCAACAGTTCTGCGGAGAATAGATATTTAAAACATCTTCATCAAATAAATAGACAGTACCTGGGAAGCTACCAAGGAGTACCTAATGCACAGGCAGAATTACATGCAAGATGTAATTCAGTCTCTATTTGACTCCCAAAGTTCCCAGCTGTGGACTCCAGTAACCCCTGCTGAGGGGACAGAACTGATTTCTGGTAAGATAAGGTATAAAGAGAAACAGGACAAGAGAGGACTAAAAGCTTTGTGATAGTTTAATACAGACATATTTCAAAATACTGAGCGCTTTCTCAGGAGAAGGCAGAGTGACACCACACCACTGGGAAGTGCTTGCTTTGGTCTAGGGGGTTGGAGGTTTTTGGCTGGTTGGTTTGTTTGGGATTTGTTTTTTAAGATGGTTCAGTTGTCGAAATTTTAATGGTAACTTTCCATGCATTAAAGAAATTAAAATAGTGCTGCAAATTCCCTGCAATAAATTAATGCAACCAGTAACACCAAGGCAGAGCATGACAAGTAAAGTTACTGGCTGAATAGTTGCTCATGGACCAGTGTCTCCTCCTCCTCAGACATATCTGTAACTGTTTGGCCAAAGGAAAGATATTAGCAAAAGTACAACACTTATTCATTCTCATCATCATTACTGTTCCCTCTGACACCTACTCCTGAGGCACAGCAGAACTGGTCTATCAGATGATGAATGGGTCTTCTCTAGCCAAAGACAAGTAGGAAAGACCTGCTCCTAAAACTCCTTTCGAGGACAGCCTCTGCAATTTAGATTCATTTTAGTCCTCAAAGACTTGAGCTACAAGACTTCTGATTGGGCTAAACGCAGAATAAACCTCAAGCTGATAGGACAAAGGTGAAGAAAAAATGACCAAGAAACACCGCTAGTACCAGACCGCCAGCTCCCACCTCACCGCTGGCCAGAGGGAACACCTGGAAAGGTTCAAGAAGATGCAGATGCTGTCCAGGGGCACAGCCAGCTGCAACCCGGCAAGGCCGCTGCAGTCCAGGGGCTCTGCTTGAGCACAGCCCAGCACACACCTCACCTGCTCCTGGACCACGGTCAGGGCCGGTTCGGAGCTCCCAGGCAAAGCAAAGCTGCGTCCCTTCTCTCCAGGCAGTTATTCGAAATAAACCACCCCCCCTTTTACCATTTTAATCGTGCAACAGTTTAAAGTCACACAACACGAACGAAAAATTGGACTCAGGAGGAGGAAAGGCCAGCCAGAAGCACACGGCCTGCCCCGGGCACACGGCCGGGACACGACAGGCCCGCCCCGCGCCCTGAGGGGACCAAGGGAGGGCAGGAGGAGCGTTCTCGGCAGCGGCAGCAGCAGCCGCCCCGACGGCAGAAGAGCCCGGAGAGGAGGGAGACCCCCCCCGCCCCAGGGGGGTACGGGACTCACGGCAGGAGCCCGGACCCGCGAGAAGGGGACTCCCCAGTGAAGGTCCCGGCCGGCAGCGGGAAGCGGCCGAGGGGCAGCGGCACGGCGGAGACACCCCCCCCCCCCTTCTACCCAGAAAGGGGAGGACCGGCAGCACCGGTCCTCCCCTCCCCACACTCACCCGGTGCCTCCGTCTATCACGCAGGGGGGCAGGTAGCTCGCCATACTGGGGAGCCAGCAACGCGGGCCCTACGCCACGATCCAGGCCGCCGCCGGCTGCCCCGGCCCGGCCCGGCGCGGCCTCAGTGCATGGGCGGCGGAGCGGCGGCGGGCACCATGCAGCCGCCTGTCAGCGCCTCCCCCGGAGCGCATGCGCCGCCCGCCGCCGCCACGTGTCGCTGCCGGCGCCAGCCGCCCGCCATCTTGAGTCAGGGCAGCGGGCCTGGGGGAGGGAGCTGCGGGTGGCCCTGGCTCGCTGGCAGAGGGTCCCAAAGAGGATGGAGAAGCTTGTGAGAGGCTGTGCCCCTCAGTAGGGTCGTAGCCTTCCGCTGTTCCGGGGGGACTCTGTCTTCCCGGCTGGTGCTTGGGGCCTGTCTACTAGGGCCGGCCCCAGCAAGGACACTCTCGCCGAGATTGATTTCATCAGCTTTAAAAGCTGCTTTCAAGCCCTGTACAACTACGAAGGATACATTACGTGTAGGGGGAAGAAAGGCTTCGCCGCCCCCCAGCAAACACTGCAGCTGCTGCTGCCCTTCGGAGCAAGGCTTGCCTCACAGTTCACGTTTCAGTGGAGGTGGGGTTTGCCCCAGGGAGAAACACCCAGCTGTGAGGCAGTCAGTTGTAAAAAACACAAAGCTGTGTTTCTCTGGGTGCAGGTGGCCACGCTACAGCCCACAGGTCCTCTGGGTTGGCCATTAACAGGCACAGAATACAAGATACCGGTACACTGAACAGCACTGGGGGAAAATAAACAAATAAATAAATACAGGCTGCAACAAACGTCACCTGCGAAGTTGTTGATACCTAATTTACATACAGGGTAATGATGCCTCATATGTGACTCAGCCCTGGTCATGCAGCGAGCGTGCGGTAACGCCAGAAATAGACCCTTCAGGTGCCTGTGCCCAAGCATGAACCACACCAACAAGCGTGTTTCCCACAAGAGTATAGTTTTCTATCGTCCTCTCCCTGCTCTGCATCGCTACACCAGGAGCTTGTGCACACCAAGGACTTGTACAAGAAAATGAATGAGAGGTATCCTCTAGTCCTCGTGCTCAGTGGTGGTGTGATGGCCATAGGCTGGGCATATGCCCCAGGGGGTTTGTTCAGATGCTTGCCACAAACCAAGCACACTTGCTCAACATATTTGTTCACTTTGTTCCCCTCGGGTATTTTGGAAGATACAGAGTGTGGGGGAAGGCAGCCCAATTTGTTTGTTGGAAGGGCTCCCTTATCAGTGGGTTGAAACGGCTAACACTAATAAGTAGACTCTAGGACTGTGGATTGAAGCTCCATAGAAATTGTCTGCCCCTCTCTTCAGGCCAGTCAGATCAAAACAGCACATGAAAGGCACTTCTTTAGCATCCAACAGATAAAAGAAAGAATATGCTTTGACTTTCCTGCCCAAAATTTCCCCTCACCCATGCTGTTGCACAATATGCTGTGCTGGGCTCAGAAAATATCTACTCATATGCTATACGGGCACATCGCTGTAAACTTTCTTATAATTCTCAGCTTTCCTTTTTTTAATATATTTTTAAGAAATTGCCGGCTGTTATGGCTGAGAACGCCACCTTGTCTGGAGCCAGAGGTACTGCTGCAGCTCACGTGCAGCCCGCAGGCTCTGGGAACACATTCAATTTGCAAACAGCTGCAGAGATTTGAAACATTGGTGCCCTGCCCCTCTCTTCTCAAGCTGTTTATCAG
Organism: Actenoides hombroni; assembly: GCA_024336885.1. NCBI lineage: Eukaryota > Metazoa > Chordata > Aves > Coraciiformes > Alcedinidae > Actenoides > Actenoides hombroni. The sequence goes on from WUAM01000137.1 coordinate 1,448,778, forward strand.
GGTCCCTGGGGCATTGATTACTAACCTCATAGCTCTACCAGCTGTTTGTGTGAGTGCTCCCTAACTGGCTTCGAGCAGAATCAGATGAGATAGTTCAAACAGTTTAGATAGGAGCTATGCCCTAACTTACACTTGATTGTGCCTGAAGTGGGTTAGGGAGCACTCAAACAAGTCGCTTTGTTAGCAGAAGGAAGGGAAGGGGTGAAGCACAGTAATATCTTAAGCTGTTCTAGCAGGATCCAGAAGAGGACATTTGTCTGTAAGCTAAGTAACATAGAGAAAAGTCCATGGAGAACCTGGAACAAAAATTGTGCCATGAAACTATGACAACATACATCGGGTCTTACAGCAAGGAGAAATGTGAAAACATTCGTTCACCCCAGTGATACCTTAGAAGTGAAGTATTTAATGATTGTTTAAATGACAATAATAACTAATCTCTCAGAAGAGGAAAGAGGAGACACCTGATGTATACAGCTTGGTGAATGACAGATTCTTCCCAAACCATCCTCATACAGCATTTGGAGGGTATCACAGCCTCTCCCTCGGAGCACAGCCACTGTTACTGTTGGTTCATGCTTTAAGCCCACAGGCATCATTCTGTCCTTCCTCTCTCAGCACCATAGAGGCTACAACAGTTAGCTGAGTTTAAGCTATACTGGAAGAGAAATGGACACCCAAGAAGAGTATGTGGTCTCAGTTTGACTATCTGTAGAGCCTGCCATGAGTTACACAACTGAAGCTCTGCTGTTTTATCTTGGTTTGTCTACACCCCTTTTTACCACAGCATCCAAACGCCTTCCAGGAATGTGTTAAGTGATGTGGCTAATAACTGCCATTCTTTCATTTCAGTCTCAAAGGGAGAACTGTGTAGGCAGCAGAGGATTGGTTTTTTTACTTTTTATTTTAAGGTTTTTATCTTGAAGTGTTGATGCTACTGTATGTTTACAATAAAGAAAGTAATCTAAAGAAGTAGAAGGTGGTGTAGTTTTGATAACCCTTTACTCCCGTGAGAATTTATTCAACAGTAACAGAGCAGCCCCCAAGAAACTCAGATAATTTTGAAGCAGCGAGCCTGCACTTAGCTATGAGAGCCAGCATGCGAGAAGAGGGAGCTTTTGATGCATTTATGCTAGCTTTGTGATATTAAGATGAGCTACACGTTGTGTTCTAGATCATGCATCTTCAAAGCTGATAGCGTCATAGCCAGATATATCACGTTGCTATTTCAGAGAGGGGGTAATGGAAACCCAGCTTTGGTTACATGTCATCTGGCAGGAGGAGACAGGGGCTCCTAAACAAGATGCATGCACAAGCTTAGTGACAGCACAGAGTCCAGGGACATCACCCAATTAATTAGCAAGTTAACCAACTGTGTTTGCATACCCTCAAAGAAATGAGACAACAAGAAAGGTTTTCTTTGTTTACATAACCTCTCCCCTGCTTGAGATCAGCCACAGTCAGCTTTTCTTCATTGCTGAGCTGACCTGTAAAAGCACTAGACTATCTTAGTGGCACTGATAAGACCCAAGATCTGCTGAATGACTGTACTGCTGGCACTTAGGCTCACATTGCCCAAACAACATACCTGCAGGCCACATGTTCATGGTGAATTCTAGTTAAAGGGATAGTTGTAAGGGTATATTCTTCCATCACTCCTTGTTTAGCGAACACCTTCATAGAGGCATCAAGAATGTTCTCCTGCACCTCTGCCTCCTCACAGAGAGGTCATGAGTATCATGAATTGAGTGACATGAGGATGAAGAAGCACTATCACACATCCCCTGAAGTTTCTGTTCTGCACAGCTATCATGCTTCATCCAAAATAATTTCAGCTATGTAATTTATTTTATTTTTTCAATTATTTTCAAATCTAAAATCTAAAACTTCAATCTCTAGATAAGTAGCTGCTCATCACTCTTCCTTTAAGCTGTGGTTTTTGGTAAGAAGTAGGGAACTGTCAGCAGATCATATTCAGTGAACTACTTCTGAGTTTAAAAAAAAAACAAACAAAAACCCAACTACACCTTCTGATTTTGTTCATCTGACCAGCCAAAACAAGCACTTACAGCTTGGTCACAAATACATGACTGAAGTCTCAACTTGTTTTCCAACTAGCAGAAATGATGACAACATAAAAAAAGACTCAATTCAGAAGCTCAAAAAGGAGCAGCACGATAGACAGGTCTTTAATCCCTTGATCATCTCAAACATGGGGCTAGGTTAAGGGCAGCTGTTGTGCAGTCATCATCATACAATCACTAGGAAAGGTCACCGAGTACTGGTGTTCACACACTAGCAATCACAGGGTATCACTGGAAAGTAAACTGCTGGAGAAGCTAAGCTTTCCCCTCAGCTGCAGGCAAAACAAAGAAATAGAAAAAAAAAAAAAAGACAAAAAAAGCAGCAGCAGAGTGCAAACCATTCATACAAAGACATATCTGCAGAGCACACGTTAACCTGTTGCGTATTCTTTATCGCTACGTAGACACCTACACTGCTATTTCCAAGAACATTCTTCAGCAGGGTACCACCTGCAATTTAAAGCACGTGAATAGTCCCACTGAAAACAACAGAATTATCCATCTCCCCATGTCCTTTAAATAAGTCTGCAAATTGGGGTCTAAACAAGCTTTAGTTCCTAACCGCACAGTTTCTGCCACAACAGAAAACTACAAGCAGGCTAAAAAGTATTTTCTCTTATTTATTATATGGGGGTCTTAGTTACAAGTCAAGTTAAAGAGGGTTTCTTTGATGGGGGATGGAGGTATACGTCTTTTGCAAAATAGGTGACTTAGTTCTGGGTGTCTTTGTGTATCTCACTGTTGTGGGATCCTTTATTTGTCATTTCTAGCACCTGTCTGTTCAAAAGATGTTTTTGTCTCCCAGGTAAAAATCTTTCTGTGCTTCTCAAGTTTCTAAAACATCTCGTGTGTCTGCTTTTTCTGTGCAAGGGTTGAACAGAATCAGAATCCAATACCCCTGTTGATATTGTATTACCAGCCATGATATTACCAACTGCTTCCTACCTTCCTCTTCCTATAAACCACTCTAGATTTACTATTGGTGTGTATTTTCTCAAATTTTGCACAGTGACTTCCTACTTCTCTTCCCTGAATGGCCACTGTTAATTTAGATCTACTCAGAAACATTTTGGATTCTATCTAATCTATTTTCTATTTATACCACGTTCATCACCATGGTAGCTGAATGTTTTGCAAAGTATCTTTGAGGTAGAGGCTATGCAGTGCTTATTTTAAACCACTCTGGTTCTTTGCCTTTAAAATTGAATTCTAACAACTTCATCTTACCCCAGCTGAGAAACTACCCTTTTGCACTTTGCAAATAACAGTCTGAAATTTGAAGCCAGTCCAGCATGACTTGGGACCTAGTTTTAGCTGAGAACATCAACTGCAGTAACTCTACACTTTTATTTTGATAGTTCTCTTACTCTAAGAGAAATATTATGATATAGAACATTCATAATTAATGAAAGCAGCAGTTCCTCAAACTCAAGCAAAGCCAGCAGACTTGCAGTAAACTCTCGTGCTCACTTTCACCTATGTTAACACGCCTGTCTACCTTGAAATCTAGTTACTATTAACTGTACAGTCAAACTCTGAATATAGATGTGTCTACATACAGTGACATAAATGCTTTACATGGTTTTAAAACAGAACACAAAATTTTCTTCCACATACATAGTTCTGTGTCCTTTGTGATGCTGCACCATGGAATTTGCCAAATAATACACCTCTAATTTTAAAAATAATACAGCAGAAGCTGTGGGTTTGTATCAGGGGATTTTATCCCTGCACTTCTGAAGAAACCTGGTAAACAACAGAAGGTCTAGCTAGTATCTAGGGAAGCTCTGAACTACTCTGTTCATCCCTATCTTCCTAAACAATACCAGCAATACACTTATGAATTGTAAATTTATGGGGAAAAAAAGAAGACAATTTCCCATATTAAACATGGGAATAGCATAAAGTTAGCTGTATTTGTCAAATTTTTATATTAATTGTAGTATTCACTTTTCAGTTTGCTATTCTTAGGAAAAAACCTTACATTATCTGGAATTTTCTTCCCTATCTCCAACTTCAACTCACTGGGCAACTTCCACCAAGCTTCATTCAAGGCTAGAGGCCTTAAAGATGTAAACATTTTCAGCAGTTGTGTAAAGAAAATACCCGAGAAGCTTACAGAGAAAGGCCAATATTGTCCTCGTGGAGAGATTGCAGCATCACCACAGCGATATTATTAGGCAACAACAAATGAACATGACAGAGACAACTTCCCAGGTGTCACTATCAAAAGAACTATTTGCTTAATTTGCCCAAAACAGCTACAGAAAGCCAGCAGAACAGTGAAGAACACAGCACCACAGTGATGAATTTGTCATCACTGGAGTACCTATGGCCTACCAAATTTTTACCTGCTTGGGAACAGATGCTTTATAGCCAGTTCCAAAAATGGCAGTTCAGGCTGTTTAGACACCCCAAAAAGGAGAGAGATATAAGTTCCTCCAGGGGTACTCCAGGATGCAAACAATAACCCAGCTCCACACTACATGGTACCAGCCCACTATGAGAAGTGCATGGTTCAAAAGCAACCGCACACAGAGATATGTGTAGAACCTTCTATCCAATGGTTTCCATCCTTAAATAAAATAGCCTGCAGATTGAACTAACCCTCCATTACTTGAGCTTGGAAATGTCTTGCACATCTTGTCTCCTGTGGACTGAATGGAATATTTTCTCCTATTCCTGTCCGAGTCATTAACATACCATTCAAAAAACTTTTCAGCAGTTTTTGTCAACATCAAACATGCTCCAGTTTCATGGTTTGGTAAGTTTCCCATAATATTCATAAAGCATGGATCTGTTTGTCACAAAGACGCCATTTGAAACCTGATCTGAGGCCCAGGAGAGCTGTTGGCAATATAGAATTGATTTCTTCATATGGACCATGAAGCAAGCGAGATCACAATAATCTGATGAGAGACGATCTCGACATCCTCCAGACTAGCCCACCTCTGCAGATATGTCAGCTAGACTCGTTTGGACAAGCAAATCAGTTTGTTGTTTGTTTTCTTTTAAAATACATCAAATGAGTCAACACATCAACAAAGCAGCAACATATTTTTCCAGTTACCAAATGCATTTGTTAATCAGCCAAACCAGAGACATCAAGAACACTCTTTGTGGAGATAAAGTCTTTGGTTCTCCGAGTCCCCACAAGCTCTGTCACACACAACAGAACATCATTTTGATCTAATCAGGCTTTAAGAAAACATTTCTTGTAGTAAGAAAATATTTCTTGTAGCTGAATACAGCTGTCCAAAATCAAGGACATCCAAACTACACATGACAGGATCAACCCCAGAGGCACAAAAAGGAGTCTGACCAAGCCTCACCACAGGAGTAGGGCACTAGCTGATCGGAAGCACTGTTACAAGCAGCATGCCATTCCTCATCTCCTAAATCCCTGCTATTTATACCAAAAATCTTCCCGAGTTTGTGTTTAACATTCTCAAGCAGCACAACTGTTTTTATAAAAGGTTTTTGAGGAAAATCTTGTGAATTTTTCAGGTTGCAACAAGTCACCCACCAGAAGGGCTCTGAGGCTAGTACTTGCACACAGTACTTAGAGGTCGAAGCCCAGCCTTCCACAGAGGCCAGGGGCTAATTCTCTTCAGTAACATAAAAATCCTGACATATTCTTCCTGACAACAGGGAATGGGCTGTTTCCTTCACCAAGTCTTTTCCACAAAAAGATTCACAAAAACTGGAGTTGGACCTTACTTCTAACTCAAACAAATATATCTTCACTGGGCGTTCGCATATTAAACTGATTAAGAACCCCCAAAATCTCTAGATGGATTTAACTTTTTGCAAGTATTCATCCAGTTGGCAGTAAAATTGCTGAGTATGGGGTGGTGTTTTGACTCTAAGTTCACAGGTCCAACATCCAACAGCTGCCACCTACTGCAGAGTGCTCAGACCTATGGTAGTTGTCCTGCTGTCCATTTTTATTATTTTTTTTTTGCTTCTCTACCTCAAACACCACCAATATTATACCAGCCTCAACATTACATATTACCAAATTTATACCAGCCTCAACATTTCTAAGTTATACAAGCTCAGTCATTGTCAAAACTTTGCATTTCTGTACATGAGATATCAAAGCAAACCCATCTCCCCAAACTAGTATTTTCATCTTCTGCCATATATTTTCTCAAATACTCTTTGCTGCTTCTTCCCCTTCAGCTCCTGTGTCTCCACTAATACCTCCCTGCATCCAGCTTTGCTTATTTTGGGAGGCAGAAATACGTGTCAACTAACAGACAAACTAGATTGCTTCCATGAAGTACAGAATTCTGCTAATGCATGACATTTTGGGTTGATACTACTACCCTATAAAGGCAAACCCCCACCTTTCAAGTCTCCCGTAGCACAGCATCGGCATTTACAAAATGAAACACTTTCAAGTGTGTGGACACCTGGTTTCACACCATACCTTCACACACACCACAAAGCAACAGGTCTGTTCTGCAACTGGAAAAAACCCAAACCACCTCTAATTGCAGCACCTGTAAACATATACAAACTGCTCCTAATCTATAGATCTCAGCTACAGGGAGCAGTGATGACGCAACAGCACAGAGTGGGCCGGGGGTGATTAACCAAGTGGGTGGCTCTTCCATTGATCTCTTCACCCTGCTTGTTGCCCAAGCAAAGCAGATGAAAGTGAAATCGAATGTATTTACCCGCACTGCAAGCAGACCCCCAACTGAGGCAGGCACCATGGCCACTCCACTATTCTCCGAGTCCTTGCATACCAAATTTCCTCTCGCCTATACTCCCACTCCAAGAAATGTTAAGGTTTGTAGCACCTCTTTAGAGCAGCTAAGGAAGAAGCACTTCTCTGGTACTTGTGTGGGTGCCATGCCTTTCCTCGGCTGGTTTTGTTTTGTTGTTTGTGGGGGATTTTGCATAAAGTCAGCTCTCATTACAGTAGCTGAGACTATCACGAGGTTGAAAGTAAGAAAGACTATCCGTAGATGCAAGCAACGAGGTGAAGATTCAGTACTGATAATCTCAAAGCCTGACAACAAGAAAGTGGATATCGCACACTGACAAAATAAGCAGATGCAATCAGGCAGCTGCACAGTTTACAACAGAGCAAGTTTTTCATCTTATCTATTTATTGCAGACCCACTATTACTATTCCACTTAGCCAGGCACTCTAGCTCCCTCAGGAAAGGTCGGCGTGAAAAAAAATGGGAAAGAAAAATGTTTCTTGCCGTTTGAAAAATATATCTGCTTCACAGGTGAAATATGAGATTCTAATGTAATTCAGGAGCTCAGAGTTACACAGAGTGAGGCAATAGTTTAAAAATTATCCAGCAGTCACAATCTGCCTGGCACGCTGCAGGAACGCAGCCATCATTTCGTAAACCCTTACTTATTTTCTACTGACAAAGTCATGGCTCTTCTCTGTGCACCACACCCCTGCCAGGCCTGCTGGAATGAGAAAAAAGTGAAACATAAGGGCCTTGCTCTGTATTGTGCTTCTCTAACACAATTCAATTTAAAAATAATAAAAATTAAAAATTAAAAAAGCCTGCCTGGTTTCACAGCCAGAAGGGCAGATCCTCCCTACCTACATCACTAGCAAATCAGCCAGTTTGGGGAAACTCACTCTCAGATAGTGATTCTGACCACTTACTGCAATACCACGTAGCTCCCAGAGGAATTAAATGTATACATATGTGTGTATATCTATCTTAACTGCTGTCATCACTTTGAAATACAGACTTACCTGGGGTCTGAAAAAGAAGAAATATGCTGAGCCTCTAAAGGCTGCCTCACAATCGCTGTGCAGTATTTGTGCTTCCTGCAAACCTCCCGGGAAGAAGAAAAAAAAAAAAAAAGGCAATCTTAGTCTATCCAAGTGAGCCTTATGTAAGAGTTCACTGCAGAACACAGGTGGAGATTATGGTGGTAGCCTTTTGTGTCATAACTCAGTGTGTGCAGCACAGTCCTAGGTTGTTAAAGACCCCGACTCCTCTTTCCCACAGCTCCCACTTCTCTAAGTACGACCTTGCAGCCATCAGAATATAAAATGTTCAGTCCTGGTCTCACGCATCTCTTACTGCAGCTGGCACACTGAGCTGCAAAGAAGACAACATTCAACAGGCCAGTGAGAAAGTAAATATGAACCTGCCTCCTTACTGATGAACACCTCCAAAAGTCAGGTTCTCACTGAGGAACTGCTTGTATTTTTCCATTTAAGAGTCCATCTATCATTACCTCCCTTCCTAGAGCTCAGTATTCTTGGTCTGTAAGAGACAGAAAAAAACCCCTAGGCAGTCACAAGTCAAGCACCTGGTCTCAAACACATCTTCATCCATTATTTCTCATCAGCTAGCCCAGGAGCTTCTTCCTCAGCCCACAGGCGTCATCATCCCCTAGGCTCATTACATGCAGAAGGAAGTATTGCCTCAGGCACACTGACATGCCCTCTGAGCATCTGTCTTCACTTACTACATGGAGACTTGCAGGACTTGGGTCAGCTGCTTGGAATGACTGCCTGATGGCCAGGACTTGGTTTATTGAAGCATTATTTCACTTCAACCCAGTGCCTGAAGCTGCTGGGTATATTTGAGTCCTCATTTGTGTTTTCTAAAGCTCTTGTGTGACCTCAGGTCCCCTGAGTAAGTTTCAAACTGGCTCACTGAAAACACTCTACAGCCTCCAGTTATCTCTTTAGGCCAGGAGGTAAGTAGGATTGAAAAACAAAAGAGGGGAGGACATATATATATATACACACATAAACATAATCATGATATTTAAAACCACCAAAAAAAAAAAAAAGATAAGAAAGATATTTTACAAATAATATAAATAATTACATTTATGAGTACAAATGAGGTACTCCTTGATATAAACCAAGGAGACATTTCCCCTTCAGTAGATGATTCTCTAATGGTCCACTGTTTTCTCTTATCGGTGCTTTGAACTAAGTGGCAGTTCCTCTGTTTGAAGATAGTAAGGCTTAAACCATGAAGAGGTTCACTAGTTAAAAACTGTTATTTTAAACTGTACTATATGCCAAATAAGAATTTAAAAAATCTTGACTACCACTTGGCAATTTCTTGTGAATTCCCCTTCAATGCCCAGTTTGGTGTCCCCCCCACTTGTGAGCAGGTTATTTCCTCCCCATCCTCACCAAACAAACTGTAATGGGGTTGTCTTGTCTCCTTATAGGTGGCAGGAAGAAGGCATCACATAAAGGAAATACTGTCAGAGCCTGATGAGCATTATTTTCAGCAGCGCTGCCTGCTTAAGGAGTCCCTGCTCCTACATCATCCCTCCTTGTACCTCTTAGCTTGCTGCAAACCAATCAGAGCAGGGAGGTGAGCTGGCTAACCCCCTGCCCCTTCTTTTTCAGCCAGATTAGCTCCCCCTTTGCACTTCACCACATGCCCAAATGCTTGTGCCAGCATAGCAGAAGGAGGAGTGAGGGAGTGGGAAGGAGTGGCTGGAAGTAGGAGGAGGTGAGGGAGCAGAAAGGACTGCTTTGGTGGGTCTGAGGCCCACAGCCTCAGAAAACAACTGTCTCGCTGGGATTAAGTACTCACAGGGTGCCCTTGTGAGAATGGATGTGCTCACTCCCGGAAATGCTTCCCTTAATGAACCCTTGTGGCTACTGAATGTCTCATTCACTGTAACAGAGATCTACCACTGAAATATTTCCCAGTGGGGACAATACCTGCTAACAGACAGAGGGTTTCAGTCAAACACTGCCAACATCTCCTTCGGTGCGTTAGCCCTTCGGCCTTTGTATGTCTCTAACTTTGTCTGAGGGCACGAAACAGATTCTCACCTAAAGCAACCCTGCAAGCGGGCGTACTGCTGCCTGCAGATTTCACACAGCCTACAGCACAGTCACAGAACCTGCAAATGCCTCGGATATATTTAGAATCCCACATTGTCATTACGTTCATCCTGCAAAATGGAGGAGGGGGGGATGTAAAGAATAGAAGCCGATGACAAATGCACAGCTGGAGAACATCAGCAGACATCTCAGCACTGCCTGGGCCTGGTTCACCTCTTGTTTAACTGAAAGGGAGTGGGTGACCCTGAGGAAAAGGAAATCAACATTTATTTCTCTTGCCATGGTCAACACCTGCCTGCCCCTGTGAAGACAGTGTTATGATAATCTGCCAACCATCGCTTTCTGTGCCAAGTCACTGCTGCTCCTGAGGACTGAGCATGCTGGTGGGAAAGCACAAAGGTCACAGAACTGCCTGTGAAGAGAGGAGCACACGGCTGCTACCTGGCTTGGAATATCCCACAGGCAAAGCACAGCAAGATAACATGCCATAAGGACAGAAGAGACTGATCATAAAAGGTAGTAAAATGATACAAGAAAACAGTGTTACAGGAGTTCATCCAGCCACACAAAGGTCAATGCGTAGTCGTATGTAAGCAGAGATGCTTGTAATTAATGATTTCAATCACAGTTGTTGGCTAATTCCCTTGGATTGTGAAATGTGTTTTTCCAAGACAGAATCCCAAGAGAAAGAGGACAATATGGAAGAAGCAGATAAAGTTTGAATTCTACCTCCAAAAGATATTTCCACAGTTGCTCAGACTTGTCAGGGTCATTTCTCCTTCCTACTCCAGGCCCCTAATTTATGTCTGTGTTAAAATATTAGCAGAGTTGCTTGCAAAGAAGGCAGACTGGTCTATTTGTGTTCCCTTTCACTGCTCCTGAGACTCATCATCTATCTAGCTTTGTTTAATCCCTCAGAGGCACCTCATTTCTTGAGAAGGTGGAGAACGCTTGCTCATAGAGCCTTCAGGCTATAATAATGGATAAAATCATCCAGATTATATCTTTTTTAACCTCCATGCTACCTTTTAAATTAATTTTGAGCATTGAGGATTCTAGTAATGAAGGCTTTTGTCGAAGCTTTGTTTGCTAATGGCAAGAGGAAAAGGGGAATGGATTCTAGATATTTTATTTAAAGTTATTTTTGAAGAATCTACTATGTTCACTTTAGAAGGGTAGGCAAAAACAACAGTCAGCTGGAGAGTCCAGATTATGGGGTGAGAAGAGCTTTTCTGGTTCACCAGAACTCTCTCAGTCTCTAAGTAATCCATGTTATCCTTAAATTCAGAAAAAAAGTCACCAGTATTGGTGGCTGTTGTGTTCAGTTAGAAGCTGTGGTCTTAATCTCAGAGTTCTAACCATATCGGTCCCAGTTTCCCCTCTCACAAAACAGTCCCATTCTTTCCTAGTCCTTTGCTCTCAGCATCCTTAGTACCAGTAAAACCAGTGGTTCCACTTAAGTGATGCACATATTTTGCTGATGTTTCCATATTTTGGTCTCCTCCCACAACTGCATCTTTTCCTAAAAAGCAGATCTCCCAGTTAACATAAACCCAAACCAGTTGTGGGATGCCAGCAGCGACAGAAAGATTTGCTGGAAACTGCAATGGTCTCTCAGAAATCCGGGGACCTTTGTTGATGGCTGTAATGGGTCAGAAGCCCCATTCTTAATGCACAGGATCCCTGTAGTCATTTTTAATATTGCAGGTAACTTCTGAAATGCCACATGGACATGGAGAGGTTCTCAGAAATCCACAGTCTTGGGCTGTGCAGCTCCCACAAGTCTGCTACTACTTTCCAACTTTCCATATTGTCTTAGATCATCTTCTTTGTTATTGACCATGTGTTTAATAAATTGAAGCTAGTTCTTGTGTGCAGGTCTTTGGGAACCACTAACACATCTCTTGCTGCCGTTGCTACATTGGGTGAAATTGATGTTGTTGAAACTCTGATGCCATAAGAGGATTTATACAGAAATTATTTTAGCCTACAGATATATCATAATTCCCTCACAAATTGAAGGGTAGAAACTGCCCTGTGTTGGGTCAAGCACAAAAACCATTTTGGATCACCTCCAGATGGACTAGCAATGGGATGATTTGTTCTGGACATTTCATTTTATGCTTCAGAATTTCAGGCTTTGTTTTTGAGACCATAAATTTCACAGAGCAGAAATTAACCTTTGAGATTGATCAGCTTTGAGGTCTCTCTGAAACTGTAGCCACTTTTGGCCAACTTAAATACAGGCTGCCAGCATGAGAAGTCCTGCCCTTTCTCACCTCAGACTTCGCATCAGGGCGCTGAGCACTAAAAGCAAAGGTCCTTCCTCTCACCTCCATAATGTCCCAGCTCGGTCACAGGGCTGAGCTGGTTCAGTACACAGCCACCAGCACAGCCCAAAGGAGGGAGCAAGAACATTCAGCCCAGAGAGGAATCATTTCTTGTAGGAGCAGCTTGAATTTACGTCATTTTAAAGCAATCAGGCAATTGCAGCCTTAGCCTGCACATTGAAAATCTTAAATGACTCAGATTTGTTTTAGTGAAGTGCTTAATTTTCACAATTCAATACAGCACTATTCACTGCTGCGCTGCTTATCAAAGATTGTGGCAGTGAAAGAGGAGACCATCTTTTCATGATCTACATAAACTGAGGAAGTATGTCAGGAAACCCCCTTTGCAGAGAAAACATGTTATTAAAAAAGCCAAAAACAAACAACAAAAAACCCCAACACGTTGCCATTACCGAATCTCAGTTCTAACCTTTCTTCAAACCTTCCTGTAAGAAGTCTCTTTTTGTAACCTATCCTTCAGCAAGTTTGTTATAAACATTCATCATCAGAAGATTCAGGCCGTCACTGCTTATGGGAGTGGACAGAACATACAGCTGATGAAAAAACTTGTGATTTTTATATTTATATATATTTATAATTTGGTTTTGGCAGATATATTTGAATGTTTGCTTACGATTTGCTGCTTCGGTGAACATTCCTATCAGCAGCTTACTGTGAGGACCTTTGCAGAACATCAAGCACTGAAAGAGGTATGAACACCAGTAAAGTGAATACCTGTAAAAATTAGAGAAATGCTACTTATCCCAAAGCGACTTTTTGCTCTGACTATAGCAAACCAAAATACAGGATGATGTCCCCAAGCTGCAACAAGGCTATTTTGTGCCAGCCTAATCTAATAGAACTGTACATGTTCTTCAACAAACAGTAGGAAGAGGTTTCCCATCCTAGGAGAGTTTCGGTATTTCAAAACCAAAAGAGCAAAATCTTGTACTCTAATCCACCAGTGAGCCAACAAGAGCAGTTTTTAAATGTTTCATTTCAACTATGGTGCTTTTTCATTTAAATATCTTAGTATAATTAACTTCAAGGTCTATCAGAAAAATTGTTTCAGAGGACAGTTTTCACATTGAAATTGCTAACCGATGATGTCTCCAGAACTTCAAAACACCTCCCCCTGAAGTTCTGAAGATGAGAAATCCATCCAAGCCATTCTCATTCAATAAAAACAGAGTCCAGAAGAATTTTTTGTTTTCTACCAGTCTATATTCTCTGATAGGAAAACTATTGATCAGTAAACTGTTGACTGACTCAATTCTATGTCACTACCATGACCATCTTCCATCATCATGACAGAAGAACCAGGACCATGACAGATGAACATGGGTGCAGTACGGTCTCTTTGCAACACTCCACATGTGCAACTTTGTAAGAGAGTTACTGCCAGTGGCCTTACACTAGATAATTCTTGAGGCTGATGTAACATACATCATGGATGACAGAGCTTTCCATAGTACCAGAAGACAGAACGGCAACAGTCAAAAATGAGGCATTCCCTGAATAGGATCTAGGGTGTCATTACTGAGGTGAAAGCATGGTCTAGCTTGAATAAAACTTCATAGCCTTCTATAAAAGCATACCTTTTTCTATTATTACTGCTAGCAGATCCAGCATTTGTTATCTCTGTACTTATATTTTATGCTCCCTAATTCTAACATATGATGGCACTTCACTTCCCAATATCCAATTGACATTCTTTTGATGTATCTTTTGGGCTAATGCCTAAGCACATTTGCAGATAGTTTAGTGCTCAATTTAAGGCTGAATATATTCCCAGAATTCCTTTGGCAATCAATTATTTATTACTTACAAGTGTTAAGATCAAAAAGAAAAGCAATAGATGTATATTCCACGCTGACAGGAGGTCTGTGGGGATTACAGAAAACAGAAACTTTAATGCTAAATTTGTGTAAAAAGAGTAAAATGGGGATTCCCTAGTCAGTTTTATAAAAAAAAAAAAAAAAAAAGAAATTAAAAAAAAAAAGAAATGCCCTGGGTAATACATTATTATTGGGCTTTATCTCACGGTTGGAAAAAAAAAGAAAAATGGGGATCCCTAAGTGAGTTTAAAAAAAAAAAAAAAAAAAAAATTAAAAAAAAAAAGAAATGCCCTGGATTATACATTCTTCTTGGGCTTTATCTCATGGTTAGAAATGCATGCTTGAACTGTACTATTAGTTCTTTGCACCACAGGGACAAACTCTGGTTTGTTTTCACCAAAGAAAACCGGTCAGCTCAGTGCCAGCTACCTCGGTGCATCTTTTATCAGCATACCCAGGGTGATACACATAGCTAATTAATTAAAATACTGATTCATTCCTATTGACAGGCTTAGGATTTGTGCTAATTTGTCAGCAGGGCCATACTGCCTACATGGCTTCTTTGTAAAACCTGGGGCTTGCAAGGGCATCAACGTTCAAACGAAGGGGAGCTCACAAGAGTAGAATTGAGAAAGATCATTTCTACTTCATTGAACAGCTCTGTAGAAGATTGAGAACGTTTTGACAAGCATGTTTGACTGGGGCAAAATTTGCATTATTCCTAACAGTGGGGTATGAGTGACGATAGAGCTTCATGAGTTCAAACCCAAGACCTCTGCCTCCATGGGCTGCTGGTCAGAGCTCAAGTACTCAAAACGAAACCTCATCTGTAGTCACTGCTGGCTATGAAAGTTCATGTGCTCTCCTCTGTAAGACTTTATTTATTTATTTATCGCAAACCTTAAACTGTGCCCCAAAGACAAACAACAAAATACTCCTGGCTGGGCCACCAGTACGAAACCAGTCCTTATCTGTGTGCTTAACATCCGAGTAAGGAGTATCTGGCAGCTTTGTAATGAGCCAGTGCAGAATTATTCAGACAGGATGGAAGAAAGAGCAGGAAAAGAACAACCTGGTGCAAACAAACAAGGAGTAATTCCAGCTCAAGAATACAAGCTGATAAAAGGCAACCTGCAGAAATAAGAAATCTAGACATAAATACAGGTGAACGGCTACACAGAGCAAAGTTATTCCTGATGTAAGTCTGCAAGCTCAAATGTAAAGCAGAATATCCAGCAACCAGCTATGAAACTCGATCACAGATGCCAGAACTTAATAATTTTCATGGCTAGCAGTCCATCTACCAATGGTTTGAATTCTGTTCTCTTTGTGGTTTTTTCCAGGTTATGCAGCAAATCTATCACCTTTTCTGGGGTCAGTGAAATTATAACATCCTTGTAATTTAAGTTACTTATTTCTCAAGTAAACAGATAAATTAGACTACCATAAAAACTGAGATGTATCTAAAGAAAGTGGCAGCTCTCCAGGTAAAAAGAATCAGCCATCTGCTCTGAAAAAATTCTAATAAAACCCAGTGACAGATCACTTCACTCACCGAGAGAAACTTGGAACAGTGGGGCCAAAATCAGCAATGCCAAACTGGAGGAGTCACGCAACAGAGAGGCTGCAAATAATCCGACGGGCAGTTCATCAGTTGCTTTGCCACATGCAGATTCAACATCTACCTTAAGTGATAATTTTTACTAGTATTATTCTTCTTCTTTTTAATCATTTTTGAGGTCTACTTACAACTTTGAGTGGTGTTTAGCTGGTAAACCCTTTGGGTTTTGAACATTACTACACAAAGGAGTAGATAACACAGAACTAGAAAACAACATCTTTCTATTTTATATCTTGAAATGATTCTTGCCTTTAATGGCTTTTCCAGTGGTCAATTTGTCATGTTTGGAGTGAAGGCATTTAAAAGTCTAGAGGTTAATTAGAAAAACAACAGCTGACTTAACCGAAAGAGTTTAATTCAACTATATGAACAGGGACAAACTGTTTTCAGCCTCGAAGATCTGTTTGGCGCTGGTTTGTGCTGGAATGTCACCCACACAAATCTTGTGAGGGAACATTAAGTGACAATACGCTCAAAATGATGAAGCTTATGTTGGAGCAAAATCTCTGTGGCTGAAAAAGATGCTTAAAGGAGGAAACATTTACATTCCAGTTGCTAATTTAGCTATTACTTAATTAAATATAAAAGTTTGATGCGTTTTTTGAAAACATCTTTACGCAGTCTAAATTTCTTGTCACCACATCGGTTTTCTTCATACTTTTCCCTTTTGTTTAAGCTCTTACCTCAGGCCTTGTTCCAGAATAGGCTGTTAATTTTTTAGACTGGCTCTGTATTGTGGCAATTTAAAGTTAAGACTTTGCTCCTTAAAAATAGATTAAATATTTCTATAAATAGTGGACTCTGTTGTCTACAGCCCCGGGGCACCTGGTGTCAAGGTTTAGGGTCAGGGCAGTCTGCTAGGCCTTTCTTCCCCAGAACCCAGCCCGGTTTCCTTCTGTTGGCTGAAATTAGCAATGATGAACATGTGAATGAGCAAATCCCCCTCTCCCAAAATAATAAATTATCATTTTGCTCAGGGCTGCAACTCCACTTAAAATACCTTCCTCTTCTGCACTACCATTTTCTCTCCCTGCAATGAAGGTCTTAAACACGTGCAGTGGAAAACACAGCATCCCAGTGTGGAAGATGCTCAAAATTAAGGTTGGGAAAGAGGAATTTTCTCTGCAATGCACATTTCATAAAGACGGAGATGCACACCCCTAGAGTCTGAGCTTCCTGCTATTAGAGAAGTCATTGCTCTTGCTGCTGAATTGCTACATAAACAGTGCCTGGGGCTCGAGGGGCACCCTCAGGCTCCCCACATGCCAAACAAAGGAAGACTAATTTTCTGCCTGTAGAAACAGGAGTGCTGGGGCAGAGTCCCTGGATACGATGAGCTACTTATAGCCATAATGCATTAAGGAGGAGTCTGCATTAAGGACGTTTCGGCTCCTTAGGAAGGAAGAGTAAGGAGCAGGTAGGATCCTGTACTGTTGGATCACACACAATCACTCAGAAACACTGCAGAGAAATATGAAAGAATGCGATGCTGACTGCTGAAGTGCAGAGGGCAGGGGCTTAGGCAGACAAAGATCTACATACGGCTGGGTTTGGGGTCAGAGCTGCAAGTGTGCGTCATTGCCAAAATCCAGCTTTTGGTCTGCAAAGGAGACAAAGGATAGTACTGACAAATGAATGAGAAAAGCTCAGTGGGAGTCTTTAAGGCAGAGTGCTGTCAAAGTGAGTATCCATTTTCTAACTTCATAATACCAGCCCCACTGTGTGAAGCAGATGAATGCAAAGGTAACGTAGGTGAGGTGGTTACGGCAATCTGCCTAGCAAGGCGACCACTGTATTTGTTTTACACATTTTTGTTACTTACTATATGTCAAGCAATTAAATATAATTTTCTTCTACAGCTCAGGTGAATGCAAGGTCTTTACCCTCTCTTGAATCTTTGTTGCTTCATCTCCATTGAACTGTGATATTTCATCTTACATTAGATTGTAACACCAAAACCATGTTCACCCATGCAGTAGAAGAGCTCCTGTAGGACCCTACTGGGTTACAGGCAGTGGTAAGTGATGAGGTAAGAGTGGATTTCAGTCAGCTGGCATTTACGTCTGCTGTATATTTTACGTCTCCAAATTCAAGTAGCAAACACTTTTAAAAAATTAGTGCAATGGCTTTAATTAGAGGAGAACAGCAATAAGGAACGTATAATTAACCAAAATCCCTCATGGGGTTGATGCAATGAGTAGTGTCTTTGTCGTAAGTCACAGCAAGTCTACTTTACTCTTGGGTTAGGTTCAATCATCACTCAGCTTCAAGGACAATCACTTCTAATTAACAAGTCTTTTGAACTCTTCCAGGAACGTGGCCTAGACCTCTAAGGTACTATAACACAGCTCTTAAGGTTGTCTGTCCCTTATGTTGTCTTCTTTCAAGGCAGAAACTTCCTTCAATAAAATTAAACCAGCAGGCTGTACCAAAAGAAGCGTGGCCAGAAAGCCGAGGGAGGTGATTCTCTCCCTCTAGTGAGAGCTCATCTGGAGTACTGCGTCCAGCCCTGGGGCCCCAGCGTGAGAAAGACATGGACCTGCCTGAGCGGGTCCGGAGGAAGGCCACAAAAATGTTCAAGGGGATGAAGCACCTGCCCTATGAGGAAAGGCTGAGATGGTTGGGATTGTTCAGCCTAGAGAGGAAAAGGCTCTGGGGAGACCTTATTGCAGTCTTCCAGTACTTAAAGAGGGTATACAAGAAAGATGGAGAGGGACTTTTTACCGGGGAGTGTAGTGATAGGATGAGGCACAAGAGTTTTAAAGTGGAAAAGGGTAGATTTAGATTAAATATTAGGAAGAGATTCTTTACTGTGAGGGTGGTCAGACACTGGAACAGGTTGCCCAGAGAAGCTGTGGACGCTTCATCCCTGGAAGTGTTCAAGCCCAGGCTGGATGGGGCTGTGAGCAACCTGCTGTAGTGGGAGGTGTCCCTGCCCATGGTAGGGGAGTTGGAACTAGGTGATCTTTAAGGTCCCTTCCAACCCAAACCATTCTATGATTCTAGGATTCTACTATAGTTGCATTTTTGTGCCATGTGTCATTCCTCCTAGCAGCCATTACAAGACTTTCTCACTAGAGAACCACCTTCCATGCTCTTGATAATTCTGCATATATATCCATACACAGAGAAGATTCTTCTATAAGCTGAGCAAAGAGACCGTCTCCTTTCTGTGCTTTAATGAGCAGTATTAGAATTTGACACTAAAAGTACACATTTGAGTTGGGTTAAATCTGGCTGACCGTGTGGAGGCAGGAGGCATCCAGCTGAAACCTTGAGTGGGAGTCAGGTGGCAACAACAGGGAGTTCCAAACAGGGGGGGAGCAGTGTCTTTTGGGCTGATAGTGGGTTGAAAGAGCAAACAAAGCCACTGACTTGCATCTGAGGTTAATTTTTTTCTGATCTGTGATATATTCAGGACCAAGTTAGGTGAAACTCTTTTTAAACAGACAGACATGATTTCTTTGGAGAAACAAACAACTCCAGCACCAGTCTCTCCTCCTAACCGTATGACTGTGCAGCATCGCCAGTTACCTCGCTAAACCCAAAGGGGTGATCTCATTACTGCTCTTGGATGCGCGGACAAGGGGAGTCGCTATTCTTACCCTGCTGGTTTTGCATTTAGCCCATGGAAAACTGGAAAACACAAACAGGTTCTCCACGTTCTCCCTGCACTCAGGTTGCACAACGGCAGCGGGTGGACTGCGGTCCTAGGGAGGAGCAGGCCCCACCACCCACCATGGACACGCAGCCGCTCACGTGAGGCGCTCACTGGGCAGTCAGCTCCTGCTCCGGAGCATCACGTGCCACAGGAGGTATCCATGTAAAATATTCCAGACCCCTTTTAATCTAACCCGTAATTGGCAGTTGGCTTTTGCAAAGAGCAATTTCGCAGGCATCAAGAGTTTCAGCGTTGCCACGCAGGTGACCGTCCCTTGAGTCGCGTCAACCCCCGTGTCACTAACGAGCACCCCTTGAGTCACGGCAACCCAGCCACCCGCCCCCATCTCATCGGGAGCAGGAAAAAAACACAAACAAACAAACCACCAACTTATAAAAAGACAAGCCCTTTTAAAAAAAAATAAATAAAGAGACGCCTCCCAACAGCGACCGGTCCCTCGGGACTCCCAAGAGGCGCTCAGCCGGCGGGCGCGGCATCAGCCCGAGGCGGGACTCGAACCCTCGATCTCCCGGACTCCACCCCAGGCTCCCCGGGGGGCCGACCCACGCATGCGCAGAGCGCGCTCTGGGCCGCGGGCGGCGGGAAGCTGCTGCAGTGCGCGTGCGCCGCAGCCGCAGCCGCCCTGGAGCTGAGGGGGGAGCTGCGGCCCCCTCCCCCGGCCGCCGCCATGGGTGACGCGTTCCGGAGGGCGGAGTCGGGCACTCAGGTGAGGCGCTGCCCTCCCCGGGTTCCCCTCAGCCGCGGGGGAGTCGGGCGCCGCCTGCCCGATGCGGGCGGGGAGGGTGAGGCGAGGTCGGAGCCTGGGGAAGGGGAAGCGCCGGGCGCTCCCCTCCGCCCTCCCCAAGCACAGCTCCGTCCCCCGCCCGGGGAACGCCCGGCGACCGCGGAGTCTCCCGAGGGGGCGGTGTGTGAGGGAAGGGGGGTGAGCCGCGCCTCAGGGCCGCGCCCTCCCGCCTCCGCCTCCCTTCCCCCTGCCGTCTGCCGCCTCCCTGCGAGAGGGGGGAGCGGGGCCCCTTTAGCCCGGCGCTGCCAAGCCCGGGGGCCGGGCCGCGAAGGCGGCTCCGGGAGAGCAACTCCGGGAGAGCAGCGCTGGGGCTGCGCCTCCCGCAGAGGGGAGCGGCGGGGGAGGCGACTCGGGGTGTTGAGACGTCGCTGAAACGCTGCGGTTTTGCCGGAGCGTGTTCAGTGGGTGGCTGGCTGGCCGAGGCAGCCGGGTTCGGCCTGGGTGAGGGTAGCCTGGGTCTCGGTCCTGCCTTTGTGTCCCCGGCTGCCCGGGTTGAATGCCATCTATGGCCCTTTCTTGCGGTGCGGAGGGGAGGTTATTCGGCTGGTCCAGTAATTCCTTTATAAGTATTTCCTTCGCTCTCCCCCTCACCAAGGTTGTAGTGGATGTGGTAGGGGAGAAGAGCTGCGATGGAGGCTTGGTTTAAATAAACAGTACGGAAGGTGGAATTGCTTTCCTATTCTTCCGAAAAAAAGGGGTTTCAGTTTGGGGATTTGTTGTTTTTTTTCCTCTGCCGTGTGTGTTAGGGACTACTGCTTGTAATCAGCAAGTTAATTATTTGGGCATTTGTGTGTTACTGTATCAGAATATGCTGAGTACTGCACATAAAAGCACAGGAACATGATAATATTTATTTCTTGTTAAAACTCCGTGGTTTTTTTTCAGAGGGATTGAGTTCTTCAGACCTTATGACACTTGGAAAATAAAAATAGCACCAGCTGTCCACTATCAGCAGATAGACACAAATTAAGGACATGGGTTGTGCTCTCTGTCCAAGTGGCTAAACGCGTTTGTTTGTCCACGTGAGTGGTGCCATCAGGGAGTGACTGCCACATGGCAGCTGCCTGTGAGGGAATGGATAACCAAACCTGAATGAGAGAGAAACTGCTAACCGATGGGTTAAGAAAGGTTAACGTATGAGTACATCCTCCAGAAAAAAAAAATGGTAAAAGCCTGTGAAACAGAAAATACTTAATGTAAAACAGTACTTCTTCAAATAGCCTCATGCACAAGATCAGGTTTTACCGAGACCGCAGTCTTGTACTCTGATTGAATATAATTAATACAACAAATTAGAACTTCTTGCAAAACACCTCTGGTATATCGCAGTAAAATAAATGATAAATTGCTTGCATATGTCTTCCTGCCCAAAGTTTACAAAGGCTCAGTCAGAGCGGTTATAGCGGTTGAAAATTAAATTTTGTCTCGTACTCGAGATAGGTTTGTATGTATAAATAGCCTGTAGCTTAGCTCACAGCCTCTGACAGAGCTGGAGTATTTAATTTGAATTTCTTTAACATTTTAATGAAGCAATATCTCATTCCTGACAAGACCTACACGTATGCTTACTTTAATGCATAGCTTCGTTGAAACCAATACAGTACAAGCATATAATGTGTTACTCGGTGGGACTGTCCATCTCCATATTTCTTTACTGAAAAGATGAAATTGAGAAATTATAGAAGACATGGTTGAGAGATTTGAGTCCCTTCAGCCGTGTCATTGATGAGATTTAACCCAACTGTTGCCTGGCTTGATGTATAGTTTGTTTTCTGCACGTAGCAGTACATACGTGCAGTTTCTTGGGAGCATAATTACACTTTTGAAGAACACCTAAGAGCAAAGACCTACCACTAGCAGGTTGCTAAAAGGTGGTATTTAGTGTGAAAGAAGATAAAGAGCATTATGAAAGAGGAAATGGGCATCTCAGTTCAATTACAGAATCTGGAGTCTCTAATGAGTCATTTGAAGTTGTTATGGGGTGCTTTGTTTTCCCAAGCTCTTCCCAGTCAAAGGGTGTGTTCAGCAGCGCTGTGCTGCTGTGTTCAGTCCCTGGCAGAGCTGGGGACACCTGATGTCTGCCATCCCCATCACCCTTTAAATGCTGCAGTTTTACCCCTGACCCCGCTTCTCATTTTACAGAATTCAGTGCGAGGAGGCAAAATGGAAATGCCTCCCCTGGAACAGAGCCAAGGTGGCTTTGACCGATTTGGGCAACCCCGCGTTGCCCCCGTGCTTCCTGTCGGCTGATGGGGAGCGATGCCCGCCTAGCGTCTCGCTCCGCTGCGCTCCGGTCGCATCCGCTGGGCTGCGGACAAACCCTTGCTCGGTTCGAAGGGAAATGGTTAGCTCCTTCTGCCAGGATCCCCGTCGCTCCCAGCGTGACACTAATGAGGCGAGTGCCTTTGGAGATTCTGCTTCACAACTCGGAAGTAAATACGAGTTTGCTAAAAACACAGGTGTGCTGTCAGCAGCGAATTAGCATCAGGCACCCGCGTGAGCAGCACTCTGAGTGAGCACCTGTAGTTATTTAAAATGAACATAGACACTCATCATTTAAATAACCACAGACTCATATTTACACGATAGAGATCGATCTACTGTGTATTGCCAAAGCTCTAGCAGTAAGCTTAAAGAGGGGGAGGGTCTAAGAAGAGAAGGGGCCTTGCTGTTTCCAGGAGAAATAAACTCCAGAGGACTTACTCGTTAATGTACAGATAAATTTGGGAACAGGAGGCTGCAGAAATATGTTTAGACCAGCAAGTGTTGTGGCTCCTGGCCCCAGCAGTGGCAATAATCAAGCCTCCGTGATTTCCGAGTGCCGGAGTGGTGCTTCCTCTGCTGAGAAATGAAGAGCATCAGACAGCAGCAGCCTGTGGTGGTTTTCCTGTTTCTCTCGACTTCCACTGACGGACAAGGGGGTGAGAGATTCCTGGCCCTTCTCACAGCCTCTCCTTGCCAGGGGCCAGAGCCAGGCACAGGCAGCTGCTTGCAGGGTAGGGCTGCACAAGTAGGGTCTGCCATGGCTCTCTTGGTAGTTGAAAGCTCCTGGTTTGTGTGTCCTGAGATTCGTTCCTATATTCTTGTGTACATGCACCCATCTGGATTTTTGCTTTGTCCAGGTCACAGAACCCTACTGGTTCTCAAAATACTGAAGAGTTCACTGAGTGTTTTCTGAGCTGCACAAACGTGTGAAATGTAACAGGAGGGTCTGCAGATCCAGAGAAGGTCAATTCAAGTGGTTTTATGGCCCTTCAGTGAACGTGTCAGAAAACTCTTATGAATATGTGTGGACAGGCAAACAAAGGCAAAAACATTGACATTTTGTTAATGGAAGGGAATGTTAAAATGTCAGTGAAAATGTCACACTTAGATTCCCATCGTGACCACTTGAGGTAAATTCAGGCCCATTTAATGGAGTTTTATTCTGCTATTAAAGGCAAACACACAACTGTTCAAACAACTTTTAAGACCGTTCAAAGCAAATGTTGCTCATCGATGTGGCAGGGAGGAAAGTAAGATAAGGCGGTGTGTGCTCACTGCTCGTTTGGTGACTGGCAGGAGGATGGGATAAAACTGAATGGGATTTTTTTTGTTTAAATCTTTAAATGACAGCTGGGTCGTTTAAATATTGAAATATTTGGCAGCAGGGTCTGTGCTCTGGCAGTGCCCTTTCCCATGTGTGTTAATGCACGTAGGGAATAAAGGCTCTAGCACTGGGTGAAGCGTTCATTCTTGGTTTGTGAGTGTATGCCAGAAGTACAAAAAACACAAGTTATGTGAATACCTGTCTACTTGCTATGCAAATACCTGTCAATTTAAGAAATTGTCCGTGACCTTTGGACTGATTTGTTTTACAATGGACTTGCTTTACAAGGGGCTTTGGAGGAACTTGCCTTACAGATTCAAGCTCACTTCAGAAAGGTTCTTGTAGAGCTGCTGGTGGCTAATTACTCTTGATCATTTTTAATCCATACTCTGTTTGAACAAGTAACTACGATGTAATAGGATTGTAGTCCAGAAGAGTCCTGTAAAACTTCCCAGATGAAAAGTACGTGTTTTTACTTACAAATGCTCAGAGGGACTGACTCAGGTGACTAATGATGGGTAATGTTTCACCTCTCAACCAGTAGTTTTCTGTGGAGGTGCTGGTTATTACAAATGATCTTCTTTGTTCTGTCAAACAGCAGTGCTGCTGTATACCAGAGGCAATCCCTCTTGCTAGTCTATTTGTGCAGCTTTTGCTTTTTCTTCTTTTTTCTTTTTAGCTTTATTTTCCCAATCTATATCCACTTCTTATTGCCATGGAATCTGTGTGCTAATTGTAAAGATGGAACCTTCTGTTGCTGTAGTCCAGACTATAGGTTTCCATATGTAAGAAAGTATTTTTAAAATCAGACTAATCTTTTGATAAGGCTGTCATGGAAAACTCCCAGTTCTCAGAATCCTTCAAATTTGATCCCCAAGATCCATTATTTGGGGTTAACAGCATGTCTCTTTTGTCTTTTCTTTAAAAGCTACTTGCACGACTTGAGGGCAGAAGTTCCCTGAAGGATCTTGAACCCTGTCTGTTTGCTGAGGAGGGATCTCCTGTTCATGGTAAAAATGTATCTTTATCCTATTTATGGAAAATTGCTAATGTACACGTGTACTCAGAGCAATGCGGTGGAGATAAGCATACAACTAGATCTTTTTGGCCTGGATTCAGAACTTCAGTTGTTGATATAGTTTTATGCAAACTAGATAAAATGAAATAATGCAGTCACCACTCCAAACATTATTAAGAGGACTTTAAAATCTGCTTTAGGGGTATGAAAACACAGGTGTGGGTGAGGCAACACCAAGCACATTGTTCTGTTTCTAGTAGCTTTACCAAAATTTGTTCTAGTTTCTGTAATTTAACCTTTTTTTTTTATCAGTATTCTAAAAAATCATCACCAAGCAATAACTGCAGAAATTTGCAAAGAACTCAAGTTTCAATACGTAGCAAAGAGTTCAGTGATACAGGGTGGTCTGGATCTGTAAGGAAAAGGGGCAAGAGCAAACAGTAGTTTTCAGTAAAGCCATCAAGTTATCAGCCATTCAGTCCTGGCATGAAATATCCTGGTTATACTTACATGGAACTTTGGAAACAGTTCAGCTATGAACATAGGTACTAATCAGCTGAAGGAGTTCACAGACGATGTCAGGATGAAAATGGCTAATACAGACCTTCAGGGAATAAATGAGAATTTCAAACTGGAGAAACTGGGAGACCTCCCAGCGATGCCGGTACAACAAGTTTAAGGTAGATTCTTCTAGCAAGAAATCAACATCGGCTGCTTTAATGAAAGGAATTACTGAGCTACACAGAAATTAGCACACTTAGGAATTCCTTGATTATTCAGGAAGTCAGGCTGGTTTTCCAGATTGGGTGAGATTTCATGAATTTCACAATGGAAGGGACTACTCTGATTACGCCAAACTAGAAACACGTAGTGAAAAAAGGCCTGTGAATGGCAAACTGTAACGATCGTGCTGTGAGGTACTGTGCTTGTTAAATGTGTGTATGAATGAATGGATTTCTTAGGAGAAGTATGTGGCTGCAGTGGTTATCAACATACCTGTCTGCAGCCCGCCTGGATCTGTTCCCGTGTGGCATGCCCTAGGTGTTCCTGCGCTGGCAGGGGGGTTGGACTCTGGGATCCCTGGAGGTCCCTTACAACCTCTGCCATTCTGTGATTCTAATTTGTATTCCCACAAATTGTAGAAGGATCAGGAGCAATAGCAGAAAAAGCAGTAGAAAGAATCAAGATAATTGGATGAGAGATGATGCTCAGTCTACAAATGCAGTCACTGTGAGACTATTTGTGTATTATTCTGCAGCACTTTAAAAATACATTAGGGGTTTAGCAATATAGGATTCCTGCCCCTGAAAGTTTCAAATATGATATAACGAAGGGCAGAGACTTACTGGTAAGCCAGTTTAAATGAAGCAGAGAAGATTATTTACATATAGTCTCAATTCTAAACTGCTTTGTTACCTACAAAAAGAATTAAGAACCGGTAGTGAAATTGGTACATGTTTCATAAGGCTCCTGAATTCTTCACATTTAGGTTTTTTTTAAATGAGATATTTTTCTCTTGAAAAAATGCAGTGGCAGAAAATGCTGATCGTTCAGTCTGTTTTATTATGAACTTTACAAGAAACAAAAGTTTGAGAGACTGGACTGGTCATGTTCTGGTAGAACAGACTATAAGAAGCCTTCTGGGGGTCAGTAATTGCCCTCACCGTCACAGTCCACAGCGTTATGTAATTCCATCATTAAATTATCAGCTTTGATCTTAAAGCTGTGTAGGTTGTTCACGTCTGTCCAAAGCTTGTTCCTGAACCTCAGTTCTAAGATGGCTGGAAACCTAAATTCATCACTGGTTTCTTTGTGCCAACATGGTCATTGAGCTTCTGAAGAGCTTCTGGTTTTCCTCTGCTTTTAACAAATGGCATCAGTTATTATCTGCTCCGGTCATGCTTTTTGGCTGGTATTAATGAAGCCACCTAACATATTAGCACAGATCTTTAGCTATATTTACATAAACAGGCTTCACCTTTTAATACATTTTTGCTTTGTCCTTTAACACCACAGTATTTATGTGAGTCCATGTGTTATTTTGGTGTGCATTCTCATTATTCAGCCTGAAATCCCTGCTGAAGACCTACCTCGCCGTTCGTCATGAATTCCACTTTTAGTAGGTCACTGTGGAATACTGTAATGCATTGCCCATGAAGTCTGTACTGAACAGCTCTTAATCTAAAATGCTATGATTACAGCAGTGCAACAACCTTTTTCCTGATGGTATTTGAAACAAACAAACATAAATACGAAGTTTCAAGGAACTATCCAAAGGTTACGTCATAGTGAAGTGTTCATACTGTCTGTGTCAGTGCTATAAAATAGGAACAGCTAATACAGGTGCTGCTGTGATATCCTAGTCAGTGCTTCTAATTATGATGGACTTGCATATTTAAGAACATATAAGCATATTAATTGCATACCATTTAAGCTCTCCTGGAATGGAGCAAAAGTGACACAAGCTTTAAATAATCTTCCGCTGTTGCCAGTCATGTTTCTCCTATGCCACTGGTGTGAAGGTGTGGGTGTCAGTATGTTCTGATGTTCAGCAGTAATATGACACCCAACAGTAACTTGGAATAAATTTTAGGCCTTTCTACTTCACTTATAAACAGTACAAATATTAGTGACAGCTTCTGCACAATATTGTAAATTACCCAGTAACTTCGCGGTGTCCGATGATGCGGAACCTGCAGAGTCACTGCTGAGTATTCCAGGGGCCTGTTTGTAACTGCAGCATCAGAAGGTGGTGTAACCCACGTTTGCTAGTGTAGTGATTACAGGCAAAGCTTAAGGCTCTTCTCACTCAAAAGATAACACTGGATTGATGACCAAGGCTGACCACAATGTTTCAGTTAAATATGTTAGTGGTACTTAAGTGTTTACATTTGTGCAACATCATTTAGTTTATCCTGTATGCTGTTGCATAGCAGTTGTATTCTTTAGTCTGCCCATAGCGGGCTAGTTCAGGCTACCACGAGCCAAGCAAGGTGTTGGGTGACTCCATTAAATGGACTTCAATTTGTCAGTGCTGAATGTCATATGAAATCATTCTGCTCATCCATCTTGATCTGTTAAATTTTCACAATCTTAAGTCTTTATTAACTCAATTAATTTGTTTTCTACACATTTTGCCAAACTAATGGAGCTTTCATCTACTGGTGTGTCTAACATTGGGCAACACCAATTCTAACAGGAAAATTTCCCATTAACTTTCTTCTATGTTAAAGTGTCTGTTCCTGCTCTGCCTCTTGGGCTGTTTTCATCCTGTGACAGTATCTTTTTACTAATCCCCCTTTCAAAGTTATTTTGACATAAATGGATGATTCTGGTACTAATCACTAAGTGTCTTCCATGACCTATTGTGAGGGTGTCAAAGGCTTCTTGAAAACATTGCTGGCCACACTTCCTCCTGTGCTGTGTCACGGTTTGTCCTCGCTGATCCAGAAGGATGAGTTTCCCCTCTTATCTTACTGTTACAGCCTGGTTGCTAATTTAATGAAACCCGACATTTATGGATGTTGCTATAAAGGGCTTCTGGTTTGCACCCCTTCTTCTTGTGGGCAGCCTCTTTGGTAATCATGAAGGCACAGAAGTCCCCGGCTCTCTTTAGGTTTTCATACAGTCCAAGCTGTTTCTCTTCTCAGAATAACTTCAGTGTTTTGGTCAAGCTACAACCCGGGTGTGTATCTTGTTCAGCAATGTTGAACAAGCTTTGAAGGGTGCTTAGCTGTCTTGCTGTTAACATTTATATGCCACTACCACAAAAACTCCTAAGAATGATTTTTCATTCAACTTACAATTTTTACTTAAATAAATTTGTTAGTTCTGCTAATTAAAGCTCATCCAGCGTTATTCTGTAACACACAGACTTCCTGACAGAAGCTCTTTAGATGGATAAAGTCAAGCATTTATTTCACAGAATAACATTTTTGAATCATTACCAAACAGTGAACTCAGTTTACCCACTGCTGCTTCTGAGTGGCCGTATAGAGTTGCTGGTTTTTCTTGAACAAGTCCCACTTGGCTGTAAAGGTGGGTGAAGCCATCCCTGTTGCATACTGGCCCAGTTCAGTCACTGGTCTGGATTCAGAAATGCCAGTCAGGGTGGCAGAAGTCTTGTGCAAAGCCAGCAGCAGACAGAAGATACACTTTGTTGCTTAACAAGAGGTGTCCTATGCAACTGTTCTGAAATATTTCAGTGGAAGAAATAGGAGGGAATGATCTACCCAGCAGGTTTAGGGGGAGCTCTTCCAAGCTGGTGTCTTTGCCTAACAGGCTGCGGTGATGTCACTGGCACAGTCAGTGTGACAGCAGAGCAGGTGCTGGCTGCAAGTGGCAGAGTTGAACATTGCGACCTCTGAACAGGAAGGGAAAATGGAGATTTCTGCCACAGGAGGTGTAGTCATCTTTCATCTCTAAAGCGGGGGGAGCCATTCAGAAAAGATCAGTGAGAGTTTGTGAGGCAAGCAAGCTTTTTAATGAATTTCAAGGTACCAGCATATAAATGGAATTGTAGTTGTGGAGCAGCAGGAATTTCATCATGAAGAGGTGGGCAGTCTGCGTGTCACTGAAATGGGTAGAATTGTCACATCGGGCATAAATGACTTTCAGTGCTTGCAGTGGGTGAAGCAGAGCTTAGAGTGTTCCCCCCCACCCTCCACCCCTCATCCCAAGCTACGTCTCGACATTATACGTGCTTATGAATGAGGAGATCCTCTGGAAGTTGAGTTAATGCCTTGAAAACCCCTGTACGCTCAGCCAGGCACAAGCATGTTTAAAGTTGCAATTAATTCTCTGCTCTTGCATCTCCCCTATGAAAAGCTGCTATGCCATTTGCACTTGCCAAGGCCACAGAAATCTCTCGCCTTCCTGCAACGATTGTTGTATGACTCTCCTTACTGCGTGTCTTTACCCTTGTGCCTAAAACCCAAAATGTCATAAATAAATAATCCGGTTTCCAAAATTATAAATTTAAAAAGAGCAGCTCATAAATTAACTTTTTTATTAGAGTCTTGCTCCGATGCAAGACATCAAAATCCTTTGGAAAAGACTTTAGAGTATCTTGAATTCACATCCAACAAAACTCGTTTCCTAGTAAAGCATAATGCTTTTTTTCAATTAATATTTTATACTTTTGTGACAAGTATTTTATTGACCCACGTGGATTAGGCACCGAGTCCGTTTACGAACAAAGATCCTTTGCTTCAGACAGTAGAGGTGTTGCCTGAAGGAATCCAAGTCATTGAAGGAATCTGAGTCCCTCTTGTCAAAAGGAGCAGTTTCATATTATGATCACTACAGAAGAATATAAGTGCTAAATAAATACACTGGTGTTTTCTTCACTGGCCACAGATTCCTGCCGGTATCTTGTGTCATGCGCGTATATTGAACAAGCATATAGCAGACGTGAAATGCTGAAGGCCAGTCTGTGCTATAAAGTAGATGTGCCAACATGATTTGGACCTCAAGTATGCCAGCTGCTTTGTTTTGCTTGTCCTCTGCTTTTTTATGTCTTAATTATGTACACAGAGTGTAAATAGGTGATTTTTCAGCCGCTGTCGTGTAGCAGCTTCCTTTTCAGCCATCGTCTACCTGCAACGATAGATGAAATCCAGTTGCAGATCAGTGTCCTAGATGCTCCTGGCAGGGTCGTTTAGTTTGGGTTTGGTTGGGTTTTTTTCAGCCTTTGTTCCCAGTTGATTTTCTTCATTTTAGAGGCCTTTCTTGAAAATGGAAGTTTCTCTTGGTACACGCTGACCGGGATTTAAACCATTTTATGGCTATCAAGCTTTCAAAAATGCATTTTCCATTTAGTGGAATAGTAAGTACTGTTTGGGTAAACACTGAAAACTGACTCTGAGATGGAAATGCTCTTACCTGACAACTTGCTGCTTTGGTTTTGAACAGGAGATGTCATCGAATTCCATGGTCCAGAAGGAACAGGAAAAACAGAAATGCTTTATCACCTAATAGCCCGCTGCATCATTCCAAAATCAGGAGGAGGACTGGAAGCAGAAGTCATGTTCATTGACACAGATTACCATTTTGATATGCTTCGTCTGGTTACCATTCTCGAGAACAGATTGGCGCAGAGGACGGAAGAAATGATAAAGCAATGCCTGGGGAGGCTTTTCCTTGTGAACTGCAACAGCAGCACGCAGTTACTCCTCACTCTCTACTCATTAGAAAACATGTTTTGCTCTCGCCCCTCCCTTTGCCTTTTGATTTTAGATAGCATATCAGCTTTTTACTGGGTAGACAGGAGCAATGGAGGGGAGAGTCTTAACTTGCAGGAGACCAATCTGAAGAAATGCGCTGCCTTTCTTGACAAGCTCGTGAGAGAGCATCACTTGGCCCTCTTTGCAACCACACAGACACTTATGCAGAAAGCTACAAACTCTGCAGAGAGCTTTTTTCCTTTAAAGCTTCTTCATGAAACTGATACAGACTATAGACCTTACCTTTGTAAATCGTGGCAACAAATGGTAACCCACAGGATATTTTTCTCTAAGCAGTGCAATTCTGGCAACAGCAAAGGTTTGACAGTCGTTTCTTGCCACCTCAAAAGAAACCACGTAGTAAAACGGTCGTTTAGTGTTACAGAATGTGGAGTTCAGTTTTAACTTCAGTTTGTTTTTAAAACGTGTAGCAAATCCTGGTACTTAAGCCTGATTAGGTCCAAGTAGTCTTTAGTACCTTTTAAACTAGTTGGCTGTTGCTGGGTGGTTAAGAATTTTTGTCATTATTTTCTTAAAATTCAGTGAAGGGCAGGAAATGGTAAAACTTTTTTAATTGCTGCAAACATTCAGTCCAAGCTAGCGATGAATGTTGAAATTACTTGTTTGTACTTAATGCATAAAGAGATTAAATCAAGCAAATGATAACCAAAGACATTTTAAACTCCTAGTATCCTTCAGTAATCTAACCAATGCGATAGGTGGCTAAATGCACCGACTTCATTTCTGGGTCTTGCTGCTCTACACACCTCCTCTTCCCAGCTCCAGAAATAGGAGCCTCGTTGTCCGTGGGGGAGACTGCAAAAAGGCGAGTGTTCGCTCTTCATAAATATTGGTCTTGGTGTGTTCCCAGTAGCCTAGGGCATGTGAAATCCATTCACAACTTTGCCTGAAGAAGAGGATTCGTTTTCACAGCCTGTTAAATAGTGGTAATCCTGACCATGCTTCTCCAGGCTCACAGCCTCTCTGATAACGTGAGCGTGTTCTTGGAGAAGCAAGGATTGCAGGTGTTCTGACCCTTACAAACATCTGGCTTTGAGGAACCTACAGCTATTGCAGAAATGGAGTCCTGATTTCCATAACTGAAGGAAAACTAAATACCCAGCTCTGGGTACCTGTGAGTTTGTGCTGCATGCAGCAAAGACTTTAGTCTTTGAAAATGAAGAAGTGTCAGTTATGGGTTGGTTTGGGTGTGGGGGTTTTGTTGTTGGTTGGGTTTTTTTTCAGATGTATGTACAGACATATCTTTTGGTTTCTACTCTCCCTCATTATTCTCTCCCACTTCTTTCCCTTCCCCCAGTCTCTCCAAGAAATCCAGGAATGCCATGCCTCTGGTCTTCACCAATATGTATTTGCCACATGTAGAACATTTGTGTGCAGGATTTGGCATGCAATGTGTTGTAGTTCTGGCAAAGAAGATTCAGAACTTATGGGAAATGCCCTACAGTTCTGGCAAAGAATACCATATTATTTATTAACCTAGAGTGCCCTTTGAAAGCTTCAAAGTGCTTTACAAGAAAGAAAATTGCACACAGTTCATTATTTAATACAAAACCTTGCATTAGCTTACAAATTTAAATTACTCAAACACGGGGAAAATATTTCTCACAGCAATATTCGTTCAGTCATGTTGCACAGCACATTTTATAGTTTAGATTGAACAGATTATTAACAAAAATGCATATTAAGAAGTAGTATCTAGCACAATATCTTTTTGAGGAAGATGCCCAAAAAACTCCACTACGAGACACCTTTTAATGTCCTGACTCCTGAAGCCAACTTTTTGCAGCTGAATGCCTGTGTGGATTCCGAGCCGTGTCTGGTTCAGCCTGCGTCCCCACAGCTCTGCAGGGCCAGCGAGCAGCTCCTGCCTGTACTGCTCTCTGTAGAATGGGGCAGCGTTGCCATTTGGCTGGGTTTTTGCAAAGGTGAGGAGTGTCCAACCTCTAACAGCAGCCAGTACCAAAGGACAAGTGTGAGAATCATCAGTTTTCACTGGCCTGGCCTCCCAGCCTCCCCTGGCATGGGGTTTAGGGAGCTGCTGCCTATAGAGCCTGCAGTCAGACCAGTGTTGGATGGCCATCAATCAGACCTATCCTCTGTGAATTCATCCAGTCCCCTTGTAATTTACTTAACCTCTTGTGTTCCACCGTGTCTTTTCATAATGAGATCAGTTTAGTTATTCCTTCCTTGGGAGAACTTCATTCCCCCTCCCTCCATTTTAAACCTTCCATCTGATAACTTCTTCAGGCCATCAGTTCTTTGTGACAAAAGAGAGAACTTTGCCTTTTCAATGTCTCCACAGAGGAGATGAATTCACAGCCTGTCATTTCATTTGTGCTTTCTCTTCCATCACCACTAATATTTGTTTCAGAACTTGCATAAGGACACAAATACATGAAAACCAACTTAACCATTGAGCCCAGACTGGGCCCGAGTTAGGTGGTTTAATATGCATAGACACTTCTGCTGGGAATTATTATAAAGGACATACTGGAATTTTTTATAAAAACCTGGAAATATTCAAGTAGAACTATAGAACTTTTAAATGTGAAAATTATAGGACTACATGCTTTCTACTACAAAAAAACCCCAATCCCCTTTTCCGTTGGAGAATACAGCTCTGCTGAAGATTAACTGCTTCATAAAATCATACTTGCTAAAAAATATGGTTTAGAAAAAAAACAATGGAAATGTCTGGGCTTTCCCATCTGGGGGGGAAAAAAAAAAAAAGCTTTTTATATTATTCACAATGTAGTTTATATTTTGCATTGTACTGTAAAAGAAATGCCTACATTGAAATGAAGCCAAGGTTCTAATTGATCAAAAAGAATACCTCGGGAAATTTTGAAATTTCCCGGGTTTATTTTTACTTTGAATGCAGACAGATTTTTTTAATTCTCTGGTAATTGTAACATTCATGCTCTGCACATTTGTTTTAGCTGGATAGCGAGCTCAGCTTTCAGAGCTGCTGAGCTCTGCATGGCCCTGTAAGTTTGCAGGAGGGTTGGCTGTGCGTGGTCGGGGAGTGCACTGACCTCATCCTCTGCCAGAATTACACCCTCTGGAAAAAGGAACCTGGAGGATAACAAGTCTTAAGAAAGATGCAATGATAAAGAACCAGGGAAGCAGCCATTTTGTTTGTACCTTAATGAACTGTGGATATTAAGAATGGGCTTTGCCATTTTTTTCTAATGGAAAATTTTCTCTATTAAAACTACCCAGAAATTGTAGTTAGTGGAGAATGCAACATCTCCTCACAAGCCAGCAATGGTGTATTAAACATACCATCACATTCAGTAGATAATATTAAATGCAAATTCTCCTTTCACCTAGTCTGAACTTACTGCCCAGTCTTCAGCCCCTGTCTAACCCGGAGTGACCTGTGCTGCTGCAGCTCAGTCTCCCAGGGAGGCAGCACATTTTGGGTCAGCAGGTCTGTGCTGCTCGAAATCAGCCCTGCAAAAGATAAGTGCCATAGCATGTTATTAAGTGTGAGGTCTGAGTGCTTATGTCTAGGCTCTTAGTTTATTTGGGTATTTCTTAGAAATTAAAATCATGCCATGTCAGTGTCAGTGCTTTTTCGGCTCAGTGTTTTATTGTGAAGGAACTTTTTACATTCTTGAGAATTTGTGTTGTTTGCTTCATGTGCAACATCAAATTAGAGCAGCAAGCTAGAAATAAAGAGGAACCAGTTCACCCTTTTTTCCTTATCCTTTTTATAATGAGAGCTTTTTAGCAAAACAAAGCATTTTGCAGGTTTTTTTATTTACTTCTAAATAAAGCGATATTTCTGTGGACACCTAGAAAGAAAATGTCATTTTTGTATTCAGCAAAAAGCTATTAGTATTCCTAGACTGGTTTTCTGTTTGGTTTGGTTTGGTTTGTTTGTTTGGGTTGTTTTTTTTTAAGTGCAAATAAAATATAAATAACAGTTTACTTGGTTTAAATTTGTACTTAAATTAAAGGAAATTAAAATTTCCTTTTTCTTACCTAATGGGGGCCAGCCACTTAATTTTCCACAGAGTTTGGAAATGGCAGAAGATAAAGGTTCTCGTGTGGAAACATACCTGCAGTTGTGTTTTTACTGGAGACTAGTGGACAAAAGCAGAATACCATTTTGGTGTCTGCTGGACCACATCCTGAAGAGCAGAATGACATTTTAGTTATTTTCTGTGGCTGCTCTAATAGCTGTATTTTGAACCCCTTTATTCCAGTGTATTTTTGATAGGCAGACATCATGCCAAGGCAATGCAGCAGGCCTTCTTCCAAACTTAACAGCCACCTCAGCAGAAAGCCAGGCCACCATACTGGAACTTGTGTAGGAAGCTGCAGTGAAGACTCACCTTTGAAAAAGCTGAAGAGAGTTTTAATGTTTCCAACCACAGAGTAGCACAGGACTTAAGGATTTTGTCAAGAAGGGGAAATGTTGAAAAAGCTTGGAAGCTTTTGGCAGCAGAAAACACTTTCAGACAGGGAAGGAAACATCAGTATAATGCATCTGTGTGATCTTCTGGACAGAGCATTGTGATGCCCTGCAGCAGTCTCTGCCGTTAAAGGTCTGGCCATCCCTGGGCCTGAAAGGAGACAGCAGAATGGCACTGAGCTTTTCATGACAGGTAGTACAACAAAAAGATGCTTGAACTGTTAAATAACATGTCTGGTGTGGTAAAGGTTTCAAATAAAAAGTTAGCCATAGCTGACCTGCAGTTTCTTCCCACCAAAGGATGAAACTAGTGATGGATTCCACTATGTAGATGTTGCTTCATAAAATCATAGTAACAGAGAATGGTTTGGATTGGAAGGGACCTTAAAGATCATCTAGTTCCAACCCCCCTGCCATGGGCAGGGACACCTCCCACTAGAGCAGGTTGCTTACAGCCCCATCCAGCCTGGGCTTGAATGCTTCTAGGGATGGGGCATCCACAACTTCTCTGGGCAACCTGTTCCAGTGCCTCACCACCCTCACAGTAAAGAATCTCTTACTAATATCTAATCTAAATCTACCCTTTTTCAGTTTAAAACCCTTGCCCCTCATCCTTTCACTGTACTTTCTGATAAAAGAGTCTCTCCCCAGCTTTCCTGTAGGTCCCCTTTAAGTATTGGAAGGCTGTTATAAGGTCTCTGCAGAGCCTTCTCTTCACTGTATTTATAATGAAGACACAAATCCCTTCTCCTCTAGACCCAGGAGGAATTAAATGTAAAACCAGACTTCCTTTTTTTTATGTTGTTTTTTTTCTTTCCCCTCCAGCCCTAGACACCTTCCCAACAGTCAGCACCGAGCTCCAAAAGCACTCTCACAGCTTTCTATGTCAGGACCATGCTTTACTGGAAAGGGATAGTTTTCTCCTTCGCTGGGAGTTTACACCCTTTCTTACTAGTGCGGACTGGGACAGCTGAACAGAAAAGATGTGACACATCTGTGTAGCTGGTAAATAGCTTTAGAGCCTTCATTCTATTTGCAATCAGGAGTAGTGTCACACTGGGGTAGATGATTTTGAAGAAACGTGGCTGTGACTTCCCTCGGGAAAAGTTTGGCACTCTGCCCTCTGCTTTTCCACCCTGCTTTACATCCTGCCCCGACCAACTGGTCGGAGTACCTGTGTGGGCCTCAGTGCTGAAGGAGAGCAGTGACAGGATGTCACCGCCTTGCCAAGTGCTGGTGAACAGCCATGTTCTGGATCTTGGCACTCTCGTACTGCAGGAGTTGGCACAACCACTATAGTTTTTAATTTAAACCATTTGCCAGGGTTCTTTCTCATACATCTAGCTGGGCCTGTGCTAAAGGCCCCCTAGCCCTGAGGGGAGATAGGAAAGAGAAGAAATCTTGGGGTTTGATTATAAGAAGGACAAGATTTTTAGGCCACTGCTACAGAAAGAGGCCAAGCAAGGCCATGAGATTCCTGGCAGTGGCAGATAGATGTCAAGGCCTTGGTGAAGGTCAAGGAACAGAC
The DNA here is from genome assembly GCA_024336885.1 of Actenoides hombroni. Lineage (NCBI taxonomy): Eukaryota > Metazoa > Chordata > Aves > Coraciiformes > Alcedinidae > Actenoides > Actenoides hombroni. The sequence continues at coordinate 1,485,739 of WUAM01000137.1, forward strand.
TCTATGTCTCCCTTGCCAACTGTCTGTATTGTAAAGGGGTGAGTATGGTTTTTGAGTTAGAATAGCTGCAGACTCTCATACCATGCTACAGTGGGCAGTACTGTCTCTGAAGTGCATCTCAAAAGCTCTGCTCAAACTCCATCACTGACAGTTCTCTCTTGAGCCCAACATCTCCATGGACTCCCAGCCTTTTCCGTAATAGGAACAGCAGTGATGTGAACACCATCACATTTGCAGTACTGTGCACGTTGATGGTGCCGGGCATTGTCATCTGGGGCAGGTTTGAGCCACGCTTTCCAACTTTAACAGTCCTCTGCATATCCAGGAGGATGACACTGGTCGCTGAGAATTCAATATAAAGTCCTTTGAGCAGCCAGACCTCCAACTGCAAACCCATCCTCTGGACTTGGTCAGCACTTCAGTAGTACCACCTCTGAGTCCCCAGCCACCCCCTAGTCTCTCGTGCTGTGTGTTCACCAGGTTCAACAAAACCCACCTTTTCACAGAAGTGCACAACATCGTTATCCCACAGGGGCATTAGCAGAGCCAAAAAAGTATTGCTGTCTTCCCAGGGAATATAAAATGGGATTTTTTTCAGTACAAAAAGTACTCCAGCGTGTCCCCAGCGTGATCTGGTCAGGACAACCTTCTCACTGCCTCGTGCAGTGGCAGTTGTACCGCTCCAGCTGCAGCACACCGGGAGGTGTTGCTCTAGAGAATTCCAGCAGTATGGCACTCCCGCAGAGAGCAGCGTGCCTTCACTGGTTTGGTTCCTGGAGAGGGTCGTGCCCTCCGAGGGAGGTACAGCCTGGAGCAGAGCGGGCAGGGTGACAGTTCCTACCCAGACTCCAGCGGGTTCCCTGCACCCTTACCTGAAGGCTGGTCCCGCACTGCCTTACTGATGGGAAATGCCATGCACTGGAGGAACAGCCCAGCTTGTCTCAGGCTTCTAAGGCCAGCCCTGCAATGAGGGAGGTTTCTTCTACTCCAGGTTCAAAATACGTGGAAGGGCAGCTGGGAAAGAGTCTCCAAGGTAAAGCTTTGCCACAGGTGGGAAGAGGCTCTGGGGTGTAAAACTGTGAAGAGTATTTCATAAAAAAGCTGTCTGTTGCAAAGCTGAATAATGAATAAGAACTTAGTAATTTCTCATCGAGCAAGGCTATCAACTCACACAGCCAGACCATCCAGAAGCTGGGTGTTAGCTACTGACCAGATTGAGCAGGGAAGAGAGAGAGAAAGGGGTAGAGTAGAGGGGCGGCTCTTCAGAGAACTCGTTGAGGCTTTACTAAAGCATGGTCAAAAGGAAAGCCACGTGGTCATCCAAAGTTGGCAGGCAAAGGGCTCTGTTTCCCTCAAGAGCCTGAAGAAAAATGCCCACAATGGTGAGGAGTGGCTTGGCTGGAAACAGCAAATGGACTCTACAATGTTCAGGAGGTTGCAGGAGCAGACAGTGGCCACCATGAAGAGGAAAGCCTGGCTGGAGAGGACATACCACCAGAGCTGGTGGTCTGCTCCTCTGCACTTTTCCAAGCATGCCTTGGTGGGAACAGCACGTTGCCACTCCAAGCTCCTCTCACAGCTCCTTCCAGCAGGAGATGGGACACAGTTCAAGCCTTTCTGGCCAGGGGGAGGCTGCTGGGAGCCACCCTGTTCATGAGGCTGCTGAGCAGTCATACTGGCAGTGGGGAGCTTTCCTTTGAAAGGTCATGGCTGAACTTTCCCTCAGCCTTTATTTTAACTCCTTTAACTTTGTGGTTCTGCAGCGACACTACTGCCACTGTTTGCACTTTGGTTACCATACGTTTTCTTCACACTTTTCTGATAATAAAGTCACACTTTGTGAAATTAGACAGGTGCTTCTATTTTCACCCATCAGAAAAAAAAAAAAGCTATTAATAAAATTTATGAATACTGTAAGCAAATTGTATACACCAGTTGCATAGGCAGTGAAGTTAGAGAAGCCAGTAGAGCCAGCTATTTGAATAGCCCGTGCAGTTAAAGGAAAGGGCTCGCCGTCTTTAGAAGCCACGGAGACATTCAAAATGCAATTATTCTACGATCCCATTCACACCAAACCTTGCAGGTCGACGCAACGCAACCCTTTCCATTGATGGATGTGGCCTGCACAAGCCCTCTGAGCATATAAAACCTGAAGTTCCTGGCTGAAGGTAACACCTGAAACATCCCTGTCCCTCAGAGCAGATACACAGCAGTCTTTGCCAGCACAGTTGTTGGTTTAGTGGCAATGTCCTGTGGGATGCCACAGGCATCCTAGCAACTGGCTGAGCTTTCTCCTTTGCTCCCACAGGCGTGGTTCAATAAAGGAGTGGTGGGTGCTAGCTGCAGGCAGGGCTCAGCTGCCTGGGACCCACCAGAGTGCCCATGATCTGCTGTTCAGCCTCCCAAAGGCACTGCTGGCTGCTGGCTGCTCAGAAAAGGTTTCACCTCCCACCACAGCAGGGGGTTAAGTGAGACACCCCCCTGGACTCAGAAGGTAAATCCTGATGTGCCCGATTTTCATCACGCTCCCCATAGTAGCAAATCAGCCTTTCTCAGTGGTGGAAATGTGAACTTCTGACATTTCTCAGGCCTTTGCTGGTTGCAGATCCACTCACACTGACATCAGTAAATCACCCCGGTGACTGACCACCAGCAGCAAAGCCCAAAGGAGTTTTTCACCTGGAGGCACCTGCTGGGAGGTCCAGCAGAGGTCCTGGAGGGCTATGCCTCCTGGCAGAGGGAGAGCAGGCTCATCTCCCCTCTAGAGTGCAGTGCTCCAATGTGGAGGCAGTGACTCCCAACCGCTGTCCCAGAGCACAGGAACCAAGTAAATCCCTTTCTCTCCTATCGATCAAACTCTTCAGCTTCACACATGGCTCTGCTCTGGCAGGATCTCGAGCCTGTGTTTTGCATCGAAGTCTCTTTTGTTTTGTAAAGAAATTCAAGTGGCTTTGTGGCTCTGAATGAAGGACAGAGGTTGTATCTACCAGGTTCAGTGACATTTTACCCAACTCTAACAGAACTGGCCATGAACGGAATGTTAACGAGCCAGAGCAGCATAACAGAGTGTCAAGATTTCAAAACAGGCTTTTCTTTTTGTTTGTTTGGGTTTTATTGCCACTACTAATATCTCTTTCAGGAAACAAAATTTCCCAATACTTCCTTTTCTGGTAAATCATAGAATGTGTGTGGTATCCTACCCATGGGAGATTGGAGAGGCAAAAGGCAAGAAAGGGAGAGAGTCTGTGGGTTTATTTTCTGGACTGAAGCCATACTCCAGTTTGGACTGCACATTACACAAGTGGTGTTCAGCTCATGGATTGATCCAAGATATCCCGGGCAATGGAAGAAGTAGGGGGGAGTACTAGAAGAAAGTGCAGAAGTCGCTACAGATAGAGAGGCATTTAAATGAATGCACTGGATATAAGGAGAACAGAATTCTGCAGCATCTGACAGCCAGGAGTAAAACTTTCAACTATTCCTTCTGAATCTGCACTTTTAGATACACAGCACATCTGAGTTTGAGCCTGATGATGGAAATGTGCAGACAGAGAACAAGGCTGATTGTCTAGATCTTTTGATCCTACAGCCTGCCTCTTCCAGGAGCAAGGTCTAGCTTTTAGGAAAATAAAGGTGTAACACAAAGGAAAATGCTCTTTCTGTTAGGATAAGAAATCACAAATACCAATGTAAAAGTTCAAAATGTGCTGGATTGCCAGTATTTGGAATTGTGGACTGGCTAACCTCTTTTCTGGAAGACTTCAGTGTCACTTTTGTCCTGCCAGTTACTTGAAGCCAAAGCCATTATCCTTGGGAAGCAGGTAGGCTTTCAGACTCTCCTTCCGACAACCATTGGGTATAATGATGGGGTAGGATGTACTAAAACTAAAATGTTCATCCAACCCCAGATGGAAACATGTGTTTAGCAGCCTCTGGGATTCTTGTGAACGAGAGCAACACACAGATAGGACAGAAGGCATTTCATCTTGCAAAGCCATCATGAGATGAAACTGAACAGTCAAAGGGAACGGAGAAGCCCTTTAGCTCCAGCATGTTAATGAAAACTGAATGCAAGGTACATTTTCTTACGCTGTGCTCTCCGGTCCCAGATTTCCTCCCTGTCTGCAACAATGTGCCAAAGCTCTCCCCCTTGCCAAAAGAAGCCTTTTGTAAACCAGAATAAATAAAAGTAGAGACTGGAGCCTCATCTCGTTTTGGACTTGCCGTGTTTCCCCACAGGTCTCCTTCTCACTAGTTCATTGGTTTTGATACTCAAAGGCAGATCCTGATAATCCTGGGTAGGGTGACATTACGCTTTGAATACAGAAGAAAAGAGGGGTCAGAGTGTGGTCGTGATACAAAGCAACAACCCCCCCTCTCCCCAATCCTATGCAACTGTATAAAAGCCTTAAGTACTCTTGAATAAGGAGTTGCCTTTTTGTAGACTTACAGCTGATGGCCTCGTTCAAGTATCCATTTTTAATGCATGAAAGGAAACGTAGCAGATAGTTGAGAATGCAGCTTGCCAAAACTCCTACCACGAAATGGCAAAACTTAAAGGTCTGTTTAAGGTGGCTCACCCAACACAATCTGAAAGGCTTGAGTATACTGCAGCTCCTCAAAAAGAAGTGGCTTTCACCCACAAAATGGATTCGATAGCGCTGGAGGCTGGGTTCATGTTCCTTTCTGACCGCTTGCTCAAGTCGCAATATTGCTTATTTGCTGGAAGTTTGTGTAGCTCATTCTCACAGACACAGCCCATGCTCTACAGAGCCACCTGTAGATTTAAATGCTAATCCCTACAGCACCAGCTAAGCAATAAACCCATCAAGAAAAACAGACTTGAACCAACGCGAAGAAGCAGATACAAACAAAAATAGAAACATTTCCCCTGTGAGTATATAAAATAAACAATTAGAAACTAACAACCAATAGAAGTCTTACTAGTCTGGAGAAGCTAATCCTTGAATGGTAACTCTACTTAACACCAGACTCTGGGTATCCTGCCCACAGCAGGCTGCTTTAGTAATGTAGAAGCTGTTGGTTTTTACTGCCTCTCTTTGTCAGTCCCCAGTGCCGTGGGTCAAGTTTGACTTTGCGCAGAAGCCACCACGGGCAAAGCGTTGCCGCGCGTGCTGCTCGGCTGGCACGGCTCAGGGCGTCGGTGCAATGAAAGGATCTCAGCCACACAACCCAGGTTAAAGTTGCCTCCTGCCAATCCACCACATGCTAAATTCCAGTAGATTGCTTAATTAACGTAACGAATGCAAACTGCACTCTAGTCTGCATTACAGGTAGCTGGAAACGCCCTCTCCTACGCAAGCAACGATGCCTTGTCCTTTAACAATGTGGCCTAGATTTTATCTACTCCTAAGAGCTCCTCTGTGCACACCCTTTGTAAATTTTCCTATTTCATTGTACAGAAAGTATTTCTGGTTAACTATTTTGGTAGTCTCATTTATATTCCCTGTTTCTAGAAAGGCTCATGCCTATGTTTAATGCATGAATAGTTCCAGGGAAGTCAATGGGCAAATGTGTATCTTTAAAGTTAAAGGTGTGCAAACATCTTTATGAAGGCAAACTGGACTTTGCATCTACACCTTTTCTGCAGCTGTGTCTGCCAGAACATGCATAACTGAACCAGATTTCTAACACTAGTCCATTATTCCTCCAAGTGGAAAATCCAAGTCCCCCGTTGACTGCACAACCATCATATATGGCCGTCTTCCTTTCTCCTACTTCTTTTCCAAAATACTCAGAACATGGGGCATGAAAAAATTACTGTAGGGTCTAGGAAAGCACACGTGCACCCAGAGCTGGTTGGTGATGGCTGGAGAAGGAAGGTGTGCTGTGCTGACAGATGCTGTCGGCTCACCTGCTGACTGAGAGGCCTGCAGTGGTACCCACAGGCTCACTGCACAGAGGCTGGTGTCCTGTGACCAGGCTGTGAGGACTTGCACTCACTCCACCTTGTTCTGGATCAAAAGCCGTGATCTAAACACTTTTTCTTGCCAGTCCTCTATATTCTTCATGCCCCGGTCACTTCTACCCCTTTCCCTTCAAACACATCAGTCATCATGTTGATGGAACACCACACCAGTCTTCTTGGTATAAATGTTCCACTCAGAAAAAAAAACAAAAAAACCAACAAAATATGATAATCTGTGTCATGGAAAAAAAAAAGTAGCTGCATTTTTCCTATCTCAGTTTCCTTTTCTCTAGTGCAGGGATAGACCTTGAGTTCTAAGACTCCACAGAGCAGAAAATTCTCCTCAGTAGAAAAGCATAGCTGCTGCCTACGTAACGTTAAGCTATCAAGTAGAAACAACATTTTTTGCTGGGTGATTGCATCCCCTCCCACTCGCACACAAGCCAAGAGGAGTCTCTTGTGGTTACAGCGAGGGAATGGGAGACAAGCACTGGGTTGCTCTTGGCTCAGCTCAGTTTTTTGTTTGTGTTGGACACATGGTGACGCTCCCCTCATCAGATCCAAGGTCCTAACAGCAATTTGTTTTCCTTTTACAAAGAAAAGGCAGTGCTTTCTTACCAGCACACAGACCGGGGAAGGCTGCAGCCGCCGTCTGCCCTCGTGCTTCAGCTTCGGTGCCGTAGGTCCCGTGGCTCCCACCCAAATCTCAGGTGCATCTGAAGAATATGAACACAAACTTTCCAACCTTTTGCTATCGAGCCAGCCATTCTGCTGGCTTGGCAACTGCAACAACCAGTTCTCAGCTTTATTGGTCCCTAGCAGAGCCACGTGGACACAGCCCTGCTCACACAGCCCAACTTGCAAGACCGGTGCCTCAATTTGTCATGCTCATATAGTAAATCAGTTTATTGCCTTTAACTAGGGGTTAGTCAGCAAACTCTTACTCATTCGTTTCTCATACAATAAGTCACACTTCCCGGTAGCATTCCTGTGGATGCGGTTTCTGACTGTGGCTTTACCTTTGCTTCAGGAGAAGCAGCAAAATGAGGTTGTTTTTTTCTGCGATGTCAATTCTCTTGTGACTCCTCACAACTGATAAAGACCTAATTTTAACACCCGTGGGGAAGAGATACTGGACATGTATCACATACACTGTGGTGTAGGAAAGGGATGTTGTTCTCCAAGCAATTGGCCCGACCTGGATGCGAGTGACCAAGCAGCAGAGCTGTGTTTCACTTGCAGCCCCTCTGCCACCCCTGGTAGGTGTCCCAGGGGCGTATGCGGAGGCTCTTTGTGCCGAGGCAGCCTGGGAGCTTTCCCCCTGAGCCGTGAGAGAGCTCATCTGTCCTGGGCAAACAGGTTGTTGCAGTAAGCAGCAGAGGTCTATCAGCGATGGCATCTCTCGCTCTGCCTCGGCAGGGCTGTGTGGGCCAGCTCTCCCTGGTTCTCAGCATCAGCAGACAGCCACTGCTGTCTCTCCCCGCAGCCCCCTTGACCCCACTCAAACCACTGCGCTCGGGAGAGAGAGTTTGCTCGTGGTCCAGAACGGGGCTTCGAGCAGGAGGACAGCAGCAGAGCTCCCCTCAGCACTGCTCCTCCCAAGCTCTGGTTGATGGACTGTAAAATCTCTGGGCCCGTGCGCTCAGCCTGCCTTGTCCAGCTGTGGGAGGACTTTCAGACGTGAAGTAATTTCTCAAGGAAGTGTCTACCCAAGAATTAATGTCTCTAAGAACTAATTATTGGGTAAACTGTATAAACAGTCCCTGGAGTGCCTCTTCAGTGCTCTGCTTTTGGTCTCAAAACAGATCGAGCAGGCAAGAAGATTTTCAAGGGCGGTCTGTCTGGGCAAGGGATGATGTAGGTGACTCAGTGGTTTTATCTCTCACAGCCTGAAAAGACAGAAAGGCCCATAGTGGTCACTTGGGGTGAAAATTTATAGCTTATTAATTAAAAAAGAAAAAAAAATAAATCCATTTCTGGCCAGATCATAGATTCTAGGCTGCCATCCAATGTCAGGAAATGTTTCCCTCTCGGCAGGAGATCCAGGCTAAAAGGTTATTTAATACTTTCTGGTTGATTTTGTATTTGGAATAACTGCCTTAAATGATTGGTTTTGGCCTGAGAAAATGTTTGCTTACCTGGCACCTGAACTTCAGTGATAAACTTTAATGTCCTCCTCTGAGTAGTCCCACAGCAGACAAAGGAGCCTTCGTGCAGTCTTGCTAGCTATAAATCTGACCTTTGTTTAAAAAAAAAAAATAATCACAATCAGATGTTGCTCATTATCTCTTCCAACCCCCACCTATCTGTCAACATCCAAAAGTTTTAAAAGCCCTGCTTCAGCCCGACTCCACTCCATCGATGGAATAGCCTTTAATATTTTATAGCTCTGACTCGAGCTTCTAAAAGTACTAATTAATCTCACTAGATAAAAACTGGCACAAAATGGCACAAGTGAGAATAGCTCCATCCTTCCTCACAGCGATCGTGTGCCAGTTCATCTTGGAGCGTGTAATGATTTACTGTAATAGTTTTAGGCCCGTAATGGGGCCAATAACTGGCATCTGGAAGCTGTGAGGCTCTTTCCCAATGGATGCCATTCACATATAGTTATTTAATTAATTAACAGCTCCGCTCGCATAAGCCAGTGAAGGGTCCATTAAAGAGGGGTTTTTTTTTAATATCTTCCCAAGTAAGAACATATGCTGCACTCTGCTTTTCCCTCGGAGAGCGCTTAATGCTGCAACCTGTTTATCTTACGACTGGTTTTCAAATTCCACCTTCACCAGCTGCTTTCTGCTGGGCTTCGGGCTTGGGCGGGGAGCGAAGCGGCGAGAGCTGGGCAGGAGCAGCGGGCTGGCGTTCTCCCTGCCTGTGCTCATCGCCCCGCGAGGTGCCAAAGCCCCGCGCCGCCTGCCCGGCTGCCTCCGCGCTCGGCCCGGACGGTGCAGGGTGATGGGCTTTCGCCTGCCCCTTCCTCTGCTGCGAAAGGAAAACGGGAAAGAAATCGAGGTGCCGAGTTCATTTGGAATACGGAAAAATACCGGTGGGAAAACAAACCCTCACCGGGCGCTGGAGGCAGTTGGTCGAGTTTGTAAAAAGCGTCTGAGAGTTCAGTCCCACGGGAGGTGTGGAAAAGCTGTCAGGGGCCGGAAAGGCGGCAGAGGTGGGTCTGGTCTGGTTACGGTGCCAAAGGATTTTGCTTCCCAAATGATGAGCATTCCTATTCCTGAGGTGCATTTAAATGCAGACCAGGTCCCAGTGGGTGCCGGTCTGCAGTGGGATGACGGGCTCGTCCGTGAGCCTCCCTCCTTCTGCAAGGAGCTGAAGCAGGAGCTGAGAGTGGCTTTCCTTGCCCCTGTCTGGGCACACGACCATGCCTCTCCAGCATGGTGCCACGTTAAGGAGCTGCCCCGTACAGACATGGTAGGCATGAAACCAGAGAACCCTTGACAAGATGGGAATGGCATTTAACAATAACTGTCTCAAGCAAGTGCTGCTAACATGGCACAGTGTGAGCTCCCTGGTGCTGGATCCTGATATATAGGACATGTCAAAAGTTACATAATCCTTGGTGAAGAATCTTTTTCTCTTCTTGGGCTGTAACGTGTTGTGTCATTCCTCCTCCCGCTCTCCCTCCCTCCAGCCTGCAGCGCAGCCTTCTGCCCGCAGGGCTTTTCCCGTGGTGTGCTGCAAGGCTTTGGAAAAACCCCAGTGCCCTGGAGCAGCTGTCACACGGGGCCCTTCAACCCAAGCCTCACCCCTGTGATCTACTGTGGCTAGTCCAAGGGCTGTCAGAAACACTGGGCAAGGCCAGCAAGAGCCTGCTTTGACACCCGTGTGAGAGAGGTCTCAGCTTTGCTTTGCCTGATGTCAGATGTGGATGAGTGGAGAGGCATCTTTTTAGCTTGGACATTTCCGCTCCTGCCTAGGTAGAGTCTCAGGCCTGACAAGCCTGGAAAGTTCAGCAACCAGCTCACTTGCAAGTCCATCTGGACCTCCAAAATCGCTCTTTGGCCTAAACCCTCTAAAGTGACCAGTCTGTCAGGGCTTCTGGGTCATGGCAAGACCTCAATGGTAGAGTCTTCCTCCTTACCACTGGTAGTCACTACTGCTTCACAGACAGAGCGGGGACTGTAGAGGGGGTGGTTCCCACTTGTAGGCAGTTGCCTGATGGTCAAAGCACTCTCTGGGTAGTGGTGCATGAGCTGAGTTCCTTCCCCTGTAGGAGGACAATCAAACACGCATCTCCCGCTTTCCTCAGCAATACCTCACCCCCCGTGATAATGCACTCTCCCTATTGCTTGTGACTCTATGGCCTCTAATTTGCACACACTCCAGCAGAAGCCCCTGAAGCAGAGGCCAGAGCTCGGGCTGTCTTCTCCCAGGATTGTGCCATAACCATGCAAGGTCATCTCAGCCAACTTCACGTATCAAGTAGCCAGATACCAAGATGTCTCCTATAGGTAGCAGAGGAACAGGCATTTCCTGTCCTGAAAGGAGACAAATATATCTCGAGTTCTTTTTCTTCTCCACTGATTGTATGTGGAGCCTGGGGTGACTAACACAGTCTTTGAAGTCCAGTTGTTCAATATCTAAGTCAGGGCAGATGAGTTCCCCCTCCCCTCCCTCCACGCCTTTCCTGTCTTCTCTTTCTATGCCAGTAAACCTTTCATGTTGCCACAGCTCTAGCAGGAAGACCTGGGAGCATGCAGTTATCCCAATCCCCTGCAGAACAACCAAGAGTTAGGGGCTAGAAGGCTCACCATGCAGCTGTGGGGTTGAACCATCTCCTGTCACCCACAGAAAGCTCTCCTGTGACTTAGCAACCCCCCAGGAGAGGAGGTTCATGAGATATGGTTTCCTTTCCCAGCTTATTTTAATAGACAAGACCAACCACTTCTTGGTTCTATGCAATAGATGCTGTAGACACCTATCTTCTGCAAAGAACTGTAAAAAGTTTATTAATTAATATGGTCGTTAATACCCCGTGGATGCTTTCTGCTATCGTGGAAAGCAAAGCAACTATAAACACAGTTAAACTGGCTGTTTTGTTTCACTGGTTTGTACTGCTCTGCTGCTCCAATGAGTATACTCCTCACATGGGATTTACTCTTAATGTTGCCCATCTTCAAAATATTAGAAGCATCCCACAGTAGCCATGATGTCAGTTTTCTTCATTAGTGTTCATTTACAAGTAAATTATCTCAGGGTGGAATGAAGGTTAAGCACATATATTGGGAATTGAAAGGAAAACACTAATAAAAGATTTTGCCACTAAACTAAAACCAATCAGGAGAAAATTCAAAGCCCTCATACCTAAAGTTGCACTTAAAATCCGAACAGGTTATGATTAGAAAGTGCATTCTATGCAAACATATTCCCTGGCAAAGTTTTATTTCGTGAGAAAACCCCAGATTCTAAGTCTCAAGCAAAATGTTGACCAGCCACAGCCACAGATCTTGACCTCTGCAAAGTCACAGGCAAGTCCAACGACCCCGTGTGGGACCTTTGCGTGCTGACTCCCTACCCCCACATCCAGCCTTTCGACCAACCTTCTGTGCCTTTGCCAAGTGTGCAAACACGTTAAGACTGAACTTCTGGAAATATAAGGAGGCGCTTTGATTCTCTGCTCTGGAAGAAAACCCAGTTCACAGCCTGAGAGCTCCTTGGGATGGAACCATGATGGTAAGGATTTTCTGTTCCCAGCAGCGTCGCTGGCGGAGCAGCGAGTGTCGTTAAACCATACGACAGAACTTTCACTGGACATATGCCACGTAATGTAAAAACACTCAAAGGATTAACAGCAATCAGGGGATGCATCTCTAGCTGCGCACACGCGGCAGAGCTACAAAGGAGGGATTAGAGATATAGGATATGAACTGGCAAGGAAAAAAATACAGTGGAGCCAGAAATGAAATCGTAAGAGAGAGGTTATTCCCGTGTTTGTAAAACTTTATACAAACCCTCGTGTTACAGGATGGCTTATTCGTATTGGAGCAATATGTAGAGATCCTGCAATAAAAGATCAGTGACAAGATGCTGGGTCTTTCTATGCTGATCATGGAGGAGGACTAGCTGCCCTGAAGCTCGCAGTCCAAGAGCTATGTCTTGCAAGTGCATCCACGGGGTTGTACTGTTGACGTGTGGAAATCCAGTCTCGGGCGTTAGCCCAAACCAGCTATTTAAACAAGAAACATCTTCATCCTTTCGACGCTCGTTGTTCAAATAAGCCATCCCTTATTATGAATTGTCACAAGCCCCGTGCACTGCCTAGATAGCTTTACTTCATCACTCTCTTATCTAGAAAGTTTTTTCCTACTGTCAAACCCAAATTTTATTAGCGACAAATGAACCTGGTTCCTTCTTTCCCTATCCCTCAGTGGCCATGGGGAAAGATTTATCACCGTGCTCCTTACAATAAACTTTAACATATTGCAAGATTTTTATCATGTCTTTTCTTTAGACTCTGCTGTTCCCAGACTAAACAAACAATCCTTTCAACATTTCCTCCTAGGTTGTTCCTTCTATGCCTCTGATATTTCTCGTGTCTCTCTCCTGGACTCTATCCAGTTTGTCTACATTTTTCTTACAGTGCAGTACCCAAAACTGGACACTGTATTCCAGCTGAGGCCTTACTGGTGCCAAGTGGAGTAGAATAATTATCTCCTATGTCTTAGGTTGCAGTCACACATCCTGTTCTGCCTGCAGCTGAGCTGGGTGAAAAGAAATAAACTTTTCACCCACTCCAGCTGCTTATCACCACCCCTCAGCTGCAGGCTCTCCCCCTTCCAGGTCAAGCAGCGTAACTGCCATATAATCGCTCCCTACCACAGTCCGGGTGAAGGATCCAGGTTAGAGTCAGCAATTCAACTAACAGGTCTTTTCTAACCATCAGTTTAAAACACCCAGGTAAGGCTGAGGCGTAACCAGGTACGAAGAAGCTGAAACCTGAGGTGGGAGGAGATGATGAGCAGCGGGGTTATGGACAGTGGCTTTTGCTGCCGGGGTAACTGCGGCCAGAAAAGGACACCTGATACTGCCCTTGTGTTCAGCCTTTAGTCCACTCTGTGGCCTCAGTCCCTCCCGATGCTGCTGCCCAGCCAGGAGGTCCTCTTCTTGCATTACTCCCCCCCCAAAGAGCAGTAGTTTGCACTTAATCAGCAGGCTGACTTTACAAAATTTCGCTCATCACCAGTGCCATTCTAAATTCAGATTTTGTTGTCCCGAGTAAGATCACCCCAAGCAGAGGTATTTTGTAAGTGCATTCACTGTTCCCACACCCAGGGTGATTATGAAAAGGACAAAGAGAACAGCAAGGTCCAGCTGAAATGCCATCCTAGTGTGACAGCAATACCTTCAGAGCCATCACCTAAGAGGTGCCCACCCCCTTCTGCAGCCACCTTACAGTGACCGTGTTTTATGTCCACTTACAGTGCTGCACAGAACACGGTCATGTTACTCACAGGTAACAAGCGAAAGGACAAGAGGAACAGCCTTAAGTTGTGCCAGGGGATGTTTAGATTGGATTTTAGGAAAAAAATCGTCACTGAAAGGGTTGTGAAGTGCTGGAGCAGGCTGCCCAGGGAAGTGAGGGAGTCCCCATCCCCAGAGGTATTTAAAAGACATATAGATGTGGTGCTGAGGGACATAGTTTAGTAGTAACCTGGCAGTGCAGGGTTGGACTTGATGTTCTGAAAGGTGTCTTCCAACCAACCAAAATGATTCTATGATTCTGTTATTCTGTAAGGGTTTCCTAGTGTCACAGTACAAATCTCTATTGCTTTCTTCCACCTACACTGCCTATAGAGAACATCTACCAGGACACCATGGGGACTTCTCACTCTGGCAGGAGAAATGCAACTGAACAACTTGGAAATATGGTACTGATTAGACTGGAGATGAGCATTTATTTTCTTAATCTGTGGCTTCTGCAAAGATATGATGGAGGCCTGAGTGGCTTGCTGAACTTACTCCCAAATCCTCTGCTCCTCTGCAGAACAGAGTGCTTCATGCTCTAAGGAACAAAGACTTGGGAAAACAACAACGCTAAGATACTCTTGTCACAGAACAGCACAACCTGAGGAAAAAGGGCATTTCTATACCAACCAGGACCACCAGGCACAGGGAGACCACTGAGGGAAGTGACCCTGAGTGCCTCCCTCCCACATCTCACATTTCCTTCTGCCATTTAGACAGTTATACTCATTTTGGTGTATTGCCTTCAGCTCCAGGTGTACCTGCATCCCACCCTTGCTTACCCACACATCCCTTCCCTGTCCATCCTCATTCCCTAATTTTCCCCTTCTTGTCTACTTTCCATCTCCTTCTACTGACACCTTCCTCCCAACAGGTTCCTTGTTGTTTTCTCAGGCTCCCCTCTGCCACCTCTCCATTCTCCTCGGCACAATGGCAGCCCCCATGGAGGGTGTGCGTGCCCTGCTGTGCCCGGGCACAGTTGTGCTGACTCTGTTTGTGCCACAAGCCCTGTCTGTTTTCTCAGGCTCTTTGGAAGTTGGGGGGGTTAGGTAGAGCGAGCTGATGGCAGGATGAAGTAATAGGAGTAGAGATGAGGTGAACTTCTTGTTCTGTCTTGAACACAGACTGCCAATCATGCCATAATAGATGGTGGTTCTAGGCAGCGAACAGCTTTTCAGCCCACCAAAATTAGACCATTAAATGGAATTTCCTCTATGGGCTAATCAGGATTTGAACCCATTTCTCTGGAGATAAAAGGCACAGCTCAATCTTCTGATTTGCGAGGTCATCTGGAATACAAATCAACTTTCGTGTATTCATTTGAAATGTTTTTATGTAAGGGATTTTTTTTTTTTTTTAATCTGCTTGTTAGTGCCTTGTGCCTAAACTGGAGCTGTGAAGTGACTTTTTCTCACTAGAGGCTAAATAAAGTACTGTACTGTTTTTATAAATGTCCTAAGCTTTGCCAGAAGGCTGGCAATGAAAGAGGCTGGCAGGAGACAGGCACCGTCTCTGTTCTGTATCACGGAAGTGAGCCCAAGGACGCTGGCCAGTGCCTCCCATCCGTGGGTATGCGACCAATTAACGCACAGATGATGTCATTGGATGGCAAAAGCACTTCCCTCGCAGCTCTCCCTGCTCTGCCAGCTCCAACCTTCAGTGTATTTTCCTCAGTCTGGTCCATGTACTGTAATAACTAAGTCAACTGGAAAAAATATTGAAGAAAAGACTGAGGAAAAACAGAGTGTAGGGGCAGCTGGAGCCAGCAAAGAAGGCACACTGAGAGCTATAAAGAAGCTTTGTGCAGCAGCTTCTCTCAACTTCAGGATATTTAGTTCCACAGGAGTTGGAGAAGATGGGTAATAAGCTGGCCTTTATTTTAAGGGATATCCCTTGTAGTCTCAGCTGCATAAAGATCAGTCTTCGGGTACGTGGCAACAGTGCTAACAGTATCTCTCTTTCAGTACCTCCCGCTGCTCACTCCATTGAATGGCCTTGGTCCAGCCAGAGAGGAAAAAAGCCTTCCATCCCCAAACAGTCATCAGTCTGAAGAAAAAGAGGTGATGAAAAAAGGCTGCGAGTGATGAAGTGAAGTAATAATTTATAGAAAGATACATGACCACAGCACTCAGGTGCCTGCTCAGGAACACAGCCCAGTACTGCTAATCCTGAGTGTGAGGAGGATGTGCCTGTGCTTCCCCGGCTCCGAAGCAGGCACCGCGTACCGGGCGGGCGCGGGTGAGGAGAGCACGTCTCTTGGCTTCACGTACATCTGCGCAGGGTCGGGGAGCACCAGCCTGGGCGTGGGATGGGGCTGCTCCCAGATCAAGCCAGGAAAGCGAGGGTCTGCGAGGGACGAGGCCAGGCTCAGATGGAGCTGCATCATCCCTCAGACGAGGCCTCAGGGCAAGGGCTGGAGCAAAGGCAGCTCCCGAGCAAAGGGGTCAGCCCTTCTCCCAGCTCATCTCACACAGCTCCTTTCCCAGCAGCCTGCTCCCAGGTTGCAGCCACACTGCGTGGCTTGGAGCACCGACGGCCAAACCCTTGCGGGAGGGACTGCAGAGCCTGTCAGTGCACCCAGGGTGTGGGTGTACCTGTGGAACTGCTTCTAGAATTGGCCTTCAGGGGTGACTTCTCTGTGGGTCCAGACATCCAAATGGCCTCGTGGAGTTCAGGAGCACGGACGTATTTGCAAATCGGTTTTGTATTCTTGGGAATCAGGAGGTGCAATGCTGATTATGTGTGTACATGAATTCAGATTGGCTTTGTGTTATTGCCAATCGATGTGTGCAGTGCTGATTATGCATATACACAAATTCCAGCTGGTCTTGTGTTACTGTAAATCAATATATGTTGATCATACCTATCCAAATCTTTACATTTTATAGATGATGGGGGAGAGCCAAGCTTTGAAGATGGGCGGGAAGAAGAAGCAGCCTTACAGGCATTGAGCAGAATGTCCCAGGGACCAATGTGTTAAACTGATCAAAAAAACAAGTTTAAACTTTTACTTGGAAAGAAATTCAAAATAAAATTGCCTTGAATGTATCGCAAGGGAAGGCTGCTCGAAGTGTTCTGTTGTGCTAGGCAAGCCAGCAAATGTTCACACTTCCTTTTAACCACAGTCACCTGCACGCAGTTAGCGAACAGTTTTCTACCCTCACCATTTTGCTCCCAAGCCTATGCTTTTCTGTTCTACCTCCACTACAAAACTGGCTTCAAACCATCTCTCAAGTCTGATGTGACAGAGATGAAGAGCAAAAAGATGCCAGATTGCTGGTGGGGGCTCTGGCTGACTGGGACATCGCTGGTAGCTGGAATGTGCTAAGACTATGGGAGAGCAAAGGAGCCCAGGTTTTTCAGATGCAATTGGAAGGTTCCAGGGGACTTATCTCTGCCTTGTGAAACACTCTGCAGATCTTCCAACTGGTAAAATGTAAAGTGACACTAAGTGAAATAAGCTACTTTATAATTCAGCTATAAGTATCTTCAAGAACCATATGAGTGAATTATAAATTGTTTAATAGAATAAAAGTTCTTCTTGCTCTAGAAGGGTTTTCTTTTAAATGGCTACTTCAGATGTTCAGTTAAATGTATTGTGACCAATGTAATCAGCATTTGCCTGGATCTCAAAATTGTCTAATCAAGCACTGGTGGGCTGAGTGATTGTATGCACAAGATGCACAAATACTGTGATACTGAACTCTTTTCCATTTCCACTCACCAGGAATACAAAAAATGTGGAGACAAAGGCTAGACATAGAAGTATAATAGGAAAAACTGGGATAAACACAGCTCAAAAATAAAAAGTAAGGTTGGACATAACTTTACTGCAGGAGGACGGGAGAGCAAATCAAGTGGAGGAAGGAAAAAAAAAAGGGAAAACAAGCAGAACTAACTACTTTTGGAATAGGAGTTTGCTCAAGTAATGAAAGGGATTACATCATGTTTGTCTGCAGTAGTGAAGGGCTGAACTCGGTGACCTCAGATATCCCTTCCAGCTTCTTGGGCACACAGATATCATTTCACTGAGCACAAAAGAAACACCTGACCCTGCTTCCTTCTGCCACAGAACCAAACAATGCAGGCTGTCTACAGGCAGGAGAAGCAATTTAAGTATTGACTGCTTTTTTAGAAAGGTACTCAGAGTGTTCTCCCTGCTCCTTAACCTCTGGATTTAGGCAGAATTTAGTCACCTTAGTTCCAGAGGTGCCAAAGGGAGCACTGCCTAACCACCACCACTGCTTAATCCCCCAGGGGCCCTTCTGCTCAGCTTGAAAGCCTGGTTGGTCTCCCACCTAAACTCTTCTGCAATCTAGATCGAGGCCAAATCCTACAAATCACTTGAAAGATCACTGGAAGGGCCTACTGAGAAGATGCCGACAAATGCTAACAGCAACACAGCGGTCAAGGTGAAATCTCTCCCCCTGCATCTCATAGCTGGTTGGACACACGCTCAGGAAGCAGGAAAAGTGCACTGTAGGCTCTGCTCAGCCCAGTGCTGCTGGTTGGTTCTCAAAAAGAAGTGAACCTCCTCGGTTTGGTTCCTCCAGGACCAAGAGTCCAAAGGACAGCAGTCCCTGTGGGCAGCCCTGAGGCAAAGGCTGGAGCTCCAGGAAGGGGAAGGGAGGGGGGCGAATGCAAACACAGGATTGAGCACTGGCCACATCCCACCACCACCTCCTTCACCTAGGAAAGCAGACTGGCTGTTTGACTCGCTCTCTGCGTATGAAGCCTAAATGTCTGACCTGGGTGAGCTGGCTTGTCCTGCTGGAGTCAAGTCACATCATTTCAGCTGCTGCAGTCGCTAACGGGCACCTAAATTAAGTGGTCTTTTTTCCCGAGCCCAGTTGCTTCATCCAACTTTCCTGCTATGAGGTGACCTGCAGTTAGCAGCACTGTGACTAACCGGATAACAAGAGTTCCAGGTTGTGCTGCACAGACTTTACAAGTGTTTCAAAATGCCACCGAGCTGTGCAGTGCAGTGCTTTGCCCTGCAGGCTGAAGGAGCCAGCCCTACGGCCCAGGTGCGTGTGGCGGTAGCGGTCATTTGCCATAAATTGTTTCCCCCTCTGCGGGTGCCATCTCTGCCTCTCCTCCAGGACGCAACGATCACACGGCGTCGCCCGCTCCGAGGAGTAGCTGGTGTTCAGCAGAATACAATAGCCCTTGTTTGGGGTTTTGCATTGCCACTTTTGTATTGCCGTTTTGGGAAGAAATGGGCGTATGTGCCGCCTGCAGAAACTCGGCAAGAGCTGTTGTTCCTGCTGAGCCCCTCTGAGCGCTGTGGAACAAGCAGGCTCCAGAGCCTCTCTCACTGGCAGAGGCAGGATCCAGCCCAGCAGCTCTTGCTGTGCGTGCGGCTGTGCCCCGGCATCCCCCGGCTTCAAGCGCTGCAGCCGCTAAAGCAAGGTGGATTCAGAGGTGCTTGTTTAGCTTTCCTCCTGTTTCTTTTTCCGCTCTGATTTTTAACTCTGTCAGCACAGGCAGGTGCAGACAGATGTGAGCTCACCCTGCCTGTACTCCAAGCCAACCAGACTTGTGCCAGCCCCTGTCTAGAGCCACAGAGCTATATTAGCGTGGCTCAGTGCCCAAGCTAATAGGCCTGCTGAGAAGGCATGGGCAGAAGAAGCTTGTGTGTGTCTGCACAGAGCCTAACAGGCCTGCCCTGGAAAGCTGAGGACCAGCTACCTCTCTTGAATAACAGACAATATGGATACAGGCATGAAAATAAAGGGCTCTGATCATTTTCAGGAAAGGTCCTGTTACCTTTCTTTCAAACTGTCACATATCTGGCCAGCAGAGATCTAGGAAGAGTACAGTAAAAAACAAGATGTTGGGGAGCTGACTGCCTCCTTAGCTCTGCTCTGGCCCTTCCAGTCCAGATTGCTTGTGTTTACTTCCCCTTCCTTGAGGGAAATGGAGCATAACGTGCACTTCTTAATGCAATTTTGGCCAGCAGCTATTGCTTGAAAGTTTTGTGATTGTCTCACATTAAAAAATATAAACCTGTTAAAAAGGTGACACTTTTCTAGAACACAATCACACATTATAACCTATTTTGATAGAAAGAGAACTGTCTCAGCATCCTTCAGCCTGTATGTAGAGATGTCAAAGAAAAAGAATCATTTTGAAAAGGAATTCCTGTCTGCTAATAAACAGTTTACAATCTGATGCTTTGTATACCGACGTGGCGACTCAAAACGCTTTCTGTTGCAATATATAAATGCATTCAGTGTTTCTTTGAGCGATAGCTACTTGACTTGCCATGCTAAAACATAACATCCAGTGTTTGTCACCAGGTGGAAAACGTCCAGAAAAAAGGTCCTGTGCCAACGTACCCAGTTTTCTCAGAAAGATAAGGAGAATTAGGAAGGGAGCTAGTTGTGAAGTTGGGCTACTTTCAGATAAAAAGTTCCCAACTGAATTTGTATTCGGTAAGCAAAGGTTGGCAGCCAAATCTACTTCCCTCATTTAAAATTCCCATGAGCTTCACACCCCCAAAAATTTGTTGTTGTTGTTTCCTTTCTCTCTAACCATTATAATCCAACAGCAGCATTTGTTGGAACAGGAATGACAGACAATTCTCATAACTTAGACTACATGAAGAAGAAGATCTCAGCACTAGTTAGAAAAGCATGTGTTATCCTGGGATCTGGCCATGTCTGATAGATATTCAAAGTTTCAGTGATAGTTTGTAATGGGAGGAGCCTTTCTATTGTAATCTGTCTCCATACAAGCCTGTAGGAGACGTGAATATGAATAAAAAGAAATAGCTGAAATCTTCAAGTCCTTGGAAAAAAATCAAGAGTAGAAATTGCAGTTGCTGGATGTTTTCTTTCTGCATCTGAGTGGGTCAGCATGGAAAGAAGGAGCACCTGGAACAAAAACAGTCACTACATCATTGTGATCCCAGAGGCTGCAGCTATCAGACTGTTGGATATCCTTGGGAAAGTCCATTCTGAAAAGACTGCACTGTGCTGAGATGCTTGAAAAATTATTTGGGTTGTGGCACGCAACAAACATCTATTCATTAAAGTCTTGCAATTGTGACCCAGCCCTTCATCTTGCACAAGATCTATAAAAAAGGCTGAGTGACTATAAATGTGTCCCTTGAAGCAAATTATGGAAGACATTATAGGAAGACTGGTTTCTAGCCAGCTTTTCCAGCCTAATGAATTCCTTTCAAGGATGTGTGAAAGCTCCATTGAGACCAATGGCGACTATCATCGGACTCCTCTAGGAAGATTTTATAAGGGGTCCTGACTATTGTATTCTTATTTTTCTTCTATTTTCAGAGTTAGATTTTTCAGTTAGAAAATAATTTGAAATGGTAATGTTAAGCTCAACCACTTTTCACTTTGAGAACAGACCTAACCGATCCATGAAGAGTCAGCAAGAGGCTCTTGGGCAGATTCACTTTTATCATGGTAACAATCAGCATACAAATTATTATGGTTTGTGTGCTGCCCATTCCTGAAAAGATTAAAAAAAATTAATATTTTCCTGCATCTTCCACATTAAAACCCCGACCTTTTAATTAATGCACAGATGTGGACTTCCAATGCATTCCTACTGACATCCATCAGCTACACACAGATATGGAATGAGAATATTAAGAGTCAAGGAAGACTTCACTCAAATCAAATACCTGTGGGTACCTTATATTTATGACAGCTCTTGCAGCAAAAGGACTTTCATCTGTTACATTTACTATTATCAACTGACTTCACACATTTTCTGTTTCCCCATTAGCAGAAAGAGAAAGATAATGATCTGTGGTGTTGCTCTGGAGAGAGCAGCACTGCTCTAGAGAATGGTTTGCTCTTTCAGAATCCATTGCTTGGAGCACTCCTGCCCAAGATGTTGGGAGGAGTGGAGGAAGTGAGGGAGAGAAATTATTAAGTATATGGAGAGAATCTACTAAGGGCAATGAATGGGAAAAAGAGGGATGTTTCATCTGGGAAGGAAAAGGCACAGGGCAATAGAGAAGATAATGGGAAAGAGCACAGTGTATGATATGCAGACAGAAAGAACAGGAGGATGAACGAATGGAATAGGAAAAAAAAAAAAGGGAATGAAGTTTTAGCTGAAAAGTTCATGACGAGTTCTTTATTTGTCTGTCTTCCCATCCAGTTGTACTGGAATATCCTGATATTCGGCTTTTCGCTGAGGTACTAGAGCAAGTCACAAGGCAGACAGAGCTAACAAAATATTCCATGTGCCAGCACCAACTGCATACACTCTGCTGGACCTCGTCAGATTAATTCCTGCGGCTGCCGTCGGCACGCTTCTTTGTAACGCGCCGCACAAATGCTAACTCTTGTTATTATCCAAAGGGAGCAGCACAGGAGAACGGGGGTCGTCACACGTAGCAGAAATTACAGGCACATACTGCAATACCTGCCACTGCATGGAACAGCTCGCCAGCCAGGGCTCCGGGCTGACTGCTGGATGGCACTGCCAGCGAGAGGTGCTTTGCCCTTTATCGGTAACGCCCAGCAGGTCCTGTGTTTGTGCCAAAGAGACGGGCACACCAGCACTGTCTCGCTGCAGTCTACAGGAGTGGGCAGCACGCGAGAACCAGTCTCTCAACCAGTTGGGAAAGCCCAGCCATAGATTCTAAGCGTTTCCCCAGTTTATTGTTTTTCAGACTACAGACAGAGGAAAATGAATTCCCCCTGTAATTCCATTGGAATCTAGTACATTAGCTGAGGGACTGCATTAATTTAAGCCTGTACCAATATTTATGAGATGAATTTAGGCCCAGAATATGTTGGCCGATGGCCCTTTATTGGGGGATGAACTGGATTGCTTTACTGGGAACACTCCCCAGCCATTGGGAGTGACAGTGGGGAGCTGGGAGGAGGAAAGAGAAGAAAAGGGCAGAACAGAGTGTTGAGACCACGGTAATTAATGGTTAGTGAGGCAGAAAAGGCGACAGACTCACAGGAGGGTAATGCCAGCATTTGTCTGTTGTGGGGTTTCAAAGTCGAATCAATGCCTTGAACGCAGCTTTATCTGCACAGAGCTGCACCACGTGGACTTCATACACTTGCCATTATTTAAAAAACACCCACAACTAGCATTAAATTGTCTTGTCAGAGCAACAGAAGTCCTGCCACAGACTGCAGCAGAAGCAGGAATGATACAGGTGGGACAGTCCTTTAAACCTTACTCAGAAAAGTAGTGCTTTTCTGATGTTTTCTCACATGGAAAACTTTGCTCGTGTTGTCTGCTGCTTTTTCGGTATCATAACAATAAATTAGTTCAAGTACCTTTATTTAGTGGTCATGATGATGCTGGGTCTCAAGAGACTTCCACCTCTTCTTTGCAATTAGACTTTGACACAATTAGCTGTAATTTTGTCACCTCCAGAATGGACTATGCAGTAACTTAGGGCAAGCAGAGAGGGAGCTTTGGGACCACCAGTCTGTGGACAGCAAAGAAGTTTTGATCAGTGTTCCCATGCAACACTCAGGCTCTGCTCACTGCTTTGGATACCTCTTCAGTTCTAGCTATAATTCCTGGGTTTCGTGGTACACTGTTAACTCTTTGATAATCTGGATAATATTGCGTCTCCTTCAAAGAGTTGTTACTGTGGGGACTTGGTTTTCCAAACCCAACAGCTGAGTATTTTTGGGCTGTACATCAAAACCCACACTTGGTACATTTTGGGCTCCTTCTCTCAACCCAACCATTTTCAGTGCACTGAAACCACCTGCATGGTTGATTCATCCCTATGTTGCTGGATTGGCAGGGGTGAGGTATTCCTAGTCTCTTGCTGAACCTTTATGAAAGGCAATCACCTTCCAAGACTGGAGGTCAGAACATTCCTGGTTTTACAGGTGTTAAGCACAGACGTGGCAGGGGACTAAAGAGGGCTGCAAAACTTTTCCTTTGTGTTAGCACAAGCAAGCTGTATGAGCCCTCCAACATCAAGCCATATGGTTACGCAGCAGTACAATCCTCTCCAGCCCAGTCTGGCTGGGGCTGGACCCTGAGATACTGTGCAACAAAGTAAATAGGAAAATGTGCATGTCTGAAAAGAGAATCACCACTGTTGGTAGAATGACTGCTTGTGCTTCCCTGGAAAATGCAACATATTGTGGTACTTTGTTCAGGCACTTTTTTTTCAAGCCACTATTGCCAGCTCCAAATGTTCAAGAACTGCAGTCTGACCCTCAAAATCATAAGCCTGTCTGTAAAATGATAAATGTGGAGCTCTTTTACTTTGCTTTCTGGTTTTTGAGCTGTTAGGGTGCACCTGGGTCACATTTGCAAGCTTTATACTCTAACCATTAGGACTAGAAACTTACTTTAAATTAAAGAAGGAGGAAAGCTGAGGTTCTAACCTCATTACACAACTCTAGTAGCTGGAGTGTAAGTGAAACATCAAACATCACAAGACTTGTGATAAAATCATGAGTGCTGACAACATCAATTTAGAGTAGGAGGTGGGACAGCAGGGGAAACTCAGGGCAAATGGGTTTATTTTTTATCTTAAATGTTTTTACAGGCTGTCTACTTTTATCTTTCATCAGGAGTTTTCAGTGGCAGTTCTTTCTTCGTGTATCTGTGCATGACATTAAAAGGTCACTTCTGCATTAATACCTGACGCCATTTGCTAACTGCATCTTTCTGTCAGAGAGAAGATGAAAAGGTAGGTGTACCAATGGTACACCTGGTGCTACTATCACAGCAAAGACGTATTATGGAAGTACAGGTCGTAAGTGCATGGCTGAAATGGTATTGAGAGGGATTCCAATCCCCTGTTGTGCGTGTGTGAAGAATACAGGATGTTTCTCATGGCTGTGATATTTACTGCCGGAGCGAGAAGTGTTGTACTGAGAATTCACCAGTAAAGCCCCCCCTTCCTTGTGAAATGTGTCGTTAGAAGGCATTGCTTGCTACATCTTTTATGCCTCAAAATTATCTCCATGAAGAGTAACGTGGAAACATACAAATCTACATGTAGTTAAATCTTTCACTAGAATAAATTAGCTGTAATTAAGCCAAGTAATTAATGGACTGCTATGATTATAGATCAACAGACTGGCCAGATCAAGAATTCAGGTCAGTCTTAAGTAATGTCAAAGTGGCAGTGGTGACAAAGTGGCCAGCTGTCCCTCCACTATCAGAGTTTAGTAGGTTCCCAAACCGTGCTTTTGTCCTTTGAAATCCTCCAGATAGAGGGAATCGTGTACTCACCAGTCCAGTCAACCTCATGCAAAGGGTTGTCATTGGTAGAGTTCCTGGTCACCCACCTGACATCACTGGTCTGCTCTGTCACTGATCTGAAAAATGCCAGGGCTGCACAGTGGCCAGTTGGGAAGCATCTCCGGCACAATGAACACTCCTGCTCTATCACAATAACCCAGTGATTTAAAGTAGCAGTTAAGCCTGGTCCAAATGGCCAGTTCACTTCAGCTGCTTCGCACAGCTCCAGTAGTACAAGCAGAGTGTGGAAGTGAATTTCTTGGTGACAAGCCAAAGTTTTTAAAATGATGTAATGCTGATATTATTTATCTTCCACTCATTAAACAGGCTCCAGTCCCATCTGGGTGGGACCCAGTTCTTCAGTTCATGTTCGTGGATGATCATGTTGCTAATTGGAAGGAGAGGCACAATCCCTGTGTGAAGCAAGAGGAGGTGCTGAGGGTCTGCAGCGTGGCCCCTGTCACAGCAGAAGTGATTCAGCCCAATGCCAGCCCAGCCAGAGCAGACCTGTTTCTCATGCTGCATCACTGAGCTTGGGCTCCATGCTCAGTGCGAAGGCAGCAGGGCTGCCCCAGCCCCCTGCAAGGTGCAATTTTTGCCCACTTTCAGCCATGATATTGGCACTGCTCACATGAAGCTGTAACTCTGCACTCTGAACTGGTATCAGCACTAGGAAAAGAGGCAAAGGCAAAAGTTAATGCAGGGGAGGATCTCCCCTAAACCTTCTTTCTCCTCTCTCTGTATTGACAGTGTGTATTGAACAATGAATTTTCCCCGAAGGAATTATGTTAAGCTGGAGTTATGTACAGAAATCAGAATATTGTAATTGTCCCTCCCTAAAGGTTACAAACTCAGGAGACTCAAGACAGGGACATAGGCACAATCTTGCAGTGCAGAAATGCAGAATTCAGAACTCCAAAGAACCTCAGGTTTGCTCTGGTGTGATACATAACCATGTGGAACTCACACGCATGAGAGAATTTTACACTTCATAGTCTGAATTTAGTAGAAAAACAATTTCTGAAGAGAAACTAGTTGTAAAAATATGCTTCAGTACCTTTTTGTTCCACATATTGCTACAGGAGCAGGGTTTGACCCTTTCATTCTCGTGTAGGTGATCTGGTGTTCAGGATAATTTGACAGATTCCATCTTGCTATAAAAGCCTGCTAGGGAGGTCAGGGAAGGAAATGCACTGTCATCCCTGCCTGCTTTCTTGGGGGAGCATTGAGGTTAGCCTGCTGGATTGAAAATCTTACCACAGAGACAGAAAACAAGATTGGCTAACCACAATGACTTGACTCAAAGAATTAGCATCACTGACATCATGTAGGCAATTCCTGAAAATATAAAGTCAGACTTCTGCCTACTTTTAAAAATAAATAGCAATCCGAAAATCTAGGGCAAGAAAACTCCATAGGCATCTCAGATTTCTATTTCAGCCAACATCAGCCTTCCTTCTTTTCAGACAAGCTAAAATATACTGGTAAATCAGCAATGTTAGATCAGTCAAACCAGCTAAATGCAAAAGCTGAGGGAACAGACCAAATTTGTACTGTGTGTACTGAGATAAAGGAAAACTGCTCATAAAGTTAACTCTTAAATAAGCACGAAGCCTTAGTAAGAGTACACAGGGAGAAGGACAGACTACACTCTAAAACTTGCGAGAGGCCTCTGATTAAACGCCCATTGAAGCGGCAAATGGATTTGGGTTTCTCTGTACTTCAGAGCCTGCAGCTCATGTAGCCAGAGCTTTAGAGGAGCTAAGTCAGACTTACTAAGAGGACAGCAACAGAGCCAGAGAGTGGCAGGGCTACACGGCCAGCAGCACCCCCACTCCGATGGATTCTGTGGCTGACGCTGCCGGGACGATGCCGTCAGAGACACGGGAGCCAGCTTGGTCAGAGCTTCTGCATAAAGTAGGCCACTGCAGCACAGGCACTCCTGGGACTCACGCTCCCCACCCTGATGGATTTCACTGCAGTGGCTGAAGATGTGACGTCCTGCCTTTCTAGGGGAGGACCCCTTCCTGCAGAGATGGCAGATGCCAGTGTGTGCTAGTTGCTGAATCACTGATGTGACTATTAAACTTCCTTGTTAGTTCAAACTGATTTATGTTAAAGATACCAGACTGGGAGCTGCTGAGCTTCAGGAGCAGTATGTGTTTGCTTCTGCTGATCATACCATAGTTTCAGTGAAAACTGGGTAGTGGAAGCTCCAGCAGCAGAGGAACTGGTGCCCATGGGAATGCTAGCCACGCTGCAGGGTCCTTTACCAAACCCTTTGGGACTCCAGAGGTTTAGGAACTCTTTTCATTGAGGCCAAGGATCTCTTATCTTACATCAGCCATGTCTCTTCCACACAGACCCCGACATCTGCAGCTCGCAAACCACAAGGGACATGGGTTTTGAGTGCTCCAAAACAACCTTCCTCAAGCTTGCCAGATCTGTAGGAATGGAATGTCACTGCTTTGTAGGTACCCTTGAATAACTTTCAATCAAAGCAAATACTAGAGAAACTGTAACAAAAGAATACAGAGGCACATAGGGACAGCAGACACCATCAAGAAAATCATTATTTTCTCCTCCTGTAATACAGATCAGTTCCAGGAGGCCAGCGAGCAAGCTGTGAACTGTTCATGGCTAGGATCTACCATCCCCATACAATGATTTAGATTGAGGTTTTCTTAAGGAGCGTACAGAGATGAAAAACTGAAGTTCCCTTAATGCGGAGCTCACAACAGATCTCCCTCTGCTCTACTACTGAGCAAGGGACATCGAATTTGTCTGTGGAAAGCAGCTGAAAAAGAAGGTAGAAAGGGGATGAGAAGGACTCAAGATTACCCATCCTTTCACTTGGGATTTGTTCGACTTCCTTGCACAGTATGATACAGTAGAGATGGAACAGGTCTACCCGATCAGTGAGTGTCTCTTACTTGAAGAGCAGGATTAAGATCTTCCCACAGCCATCCACAATGAAGAATGCTCCAGTTGCCAAAATAATTCTGTGCTGAATAGCAAAATCCACAGGTGGGAAGCAGCTCTCTGTGAATTCACTTCCTGGAGTGCTTAATAAGTGCATATATTTCACATCAGCACCATTCTCTCAAACAAACTAGAGCATTTTATTCTGTGGTGCCCTCCTGCTTGTTGGCCAAGGGGATCAGAATTCTGAGTTCTGTCCCTAAAGGCTGGATCCACATTACCAACTGGTGGGTTGATCCTTGCCAAGACATTTTTGAAGGAATTATAAAAATCCCTCTTAGAGAAAGGAATTATACGTGGTACTTAAGCAAAACAGGCATTCCGTTTATAAATATAATTACTTTTGCTATTCCGTCAAGAAAAAGAATTTAGTAGTGAGGGATACAACAGAGAAAATTATTTATGCGTTGACACTTACAATATAAATAAAACCCAGATTTGGCTGAAGCTAAGTGGGAAATGGAAAACATGAGAAAATATGCAGCTGAGATTATCAGTTGGAGGGGATAACTTAGGACCACCCTTGTGTATTCTCTCCAGCAGAAGCACAGTCCCTCGTTTCGCTTTGTGCTCGAATCGTAACTGTACGTGAGCTTATTTAACAACAAACGCACGAGCTCACTTTGCAGTTGTTGGCAAATGATCTTCTTTGGATGATGACCTTGAGCACGGCAAGGCGGGCACCGTTCTGCCGCGCAAAGCAGGGAGCAGGACAGGTCTTGCACGCAGCCCTTCTTTGGTGTGTGTGCTGCAGCACGGCTTGGGGAGGAAAGGAGCGCGTTTACACCCACTGGAGGCAATGGTAGCACCTAAGGAAGGGGTTTGACCCCACCTCTGGTATTCGTACGCGTGCTCCTTTCACTCGGGCTGCTTGTCTGGGTATGTCCATTAACTGCACGTCTTCTGCTTTAGATTTGTGAAAAATATTTTTATCCAGTGTCTTCATTCTTAATATTAATGATTTATCGCATATGGTGCACTATATTTTTATAAAGCTGTAAGATACCATGGTGATTAACACCATATGAGAACCTAAATAGAAAGGAACAGGGTAGCAGAAATGCCCTCCCAGCAGACAGAGGGCTTCTGCTTGTTTTTAGGGAAAGCATCTCAGCTGCATGATTTCACTCCGTACATAAGAATTGTAGGAGTTCCATAACAGAAGACTGTATTGTACTTGACGATGTTGTAGAGAGAACAAGAAATCTTATGTTTAATTTCTCTCTAGCCTTAATTAGGATTTTCAGATCAAGTGTGTAAGGAGAGATTGATGATTCTAGCTCTTTTGATCGTACAGATTTGTTACTCTGATTTAAGAAGGCAGGAGAAGAAATGTTAAGAACCATAAGTACACCCTTGTGTTTACCCATGTACATATATATCTCTCTCCATATTTCTGATAGGAAATGATCCCAGCTTCAAACAGCCTTGCAAATTTGTCCTATCAATATCACAGTCCACGCACAGAATCCATGTGCTGAATCAAAATGGTAGCGAGAAACCAACCACATTTCAGTTCCCCATCCAAACACTGTGCAAGCCTGGAGATGCTGCTAGGCCACTTCAAACGAGCACATGGCTGCTGCTGGGATTGCTGCCCCCCCTGCATTACTGGATCCAAAGGAAGGACGTTTCTGACAGGGGCAGGCCAGCAACAAAGGGCATCAGCTCTGGGCACTGGCACGTACACAGAAGCCAGCTTGGGGGCTGCTGGAAAGAGTCAGGATGAAACCCATGTGGTACAAAGGGACTGAACTGGGAACTTTTAGCTCCTGCCGGGCTCCCATGGGAGACAGGCAGAGGGGCTGTGGGGATGCCAAGCAGCTGGCTGCAGGGTGGGCATCCCCGGGTGCCGTTTGATCCTCCATGCCCAGGGCTGCAGGGAGCGTGGGGAGATGAGCACGAGCAGCTTCCCATGCATCTTCCTCCACAGCACAATGAAAAAATGCACTGGGCAAAAGGCCGTTTCTGCAAAACTGGTCACCAGCAAAGAAAGGCAGCCAGGCCCCCACGGACGCTCTCCTTGCCTAAGGATGAAATGGGATTATGCTGGTAATGTTGCTGTGCTGTAATTAAGGTGGTGTCAGGACTTTCATTAAAAAGTGGGGTTTTGTTGAGGGGCTATGGCTTGGAGAAAATTTTTGCTCGAGGCTGAAATATAACATTGTTCTCAGTCAGCAAACACATGCACAGCCTTTATGATATATGTAATTTAGAATCTCAGTATAGTCTTGACTGTGGAGGCTCTACTATTGTTTCCATATGGGTATGCAGCAAATTGGTTTAAAACATTAGTTACTAAAGAAGTAAAGGACAGAATTCTGGCAGGACCTCATGTAGGTGACACATCCTCATTAATTGCCCGCAATTAACTTCAAAAACCAAAGGGCAAATTCTGCCCTTCTTACTCAGAGATGTAGTTTTATTGAAGTAAACAGCTGCAAACAGGATTGGGCTCCTCACGTTCACCTGACTACAACGCAAGGCACCTGCTTCTCCCACATTATAACACCTCCATTAAAAGTAAGACCATCCCACCTGGGACAGATATTATTTCCTCACAAAACTGGCAATATATGACAAGGTTATTTCTACTAATAGTATTTAAATTCCTATTATCATAGCATCCAAGATCTCATAAAAGGAACTAGGATCTCTGCGCGCTAAGTGCTGTGCGAAAGACAGAAGAAACCCCCAGTCCTACCCCAAGAAAGGTGTGATTGAACGCACACAAACAAACTCCTTCGCCTGCTTCGTGGCCAGGTCTCTGTTCCTTCTGTCAGGTGATGGGAGTGTAAAGGCCACTCCTGCAAACAGCAAACATTTATTTAACTTTCTGCACCAGCCTATTGTGCCTCCCCAGAGGTGCACGCCAAGCGTCCAGCTACTGCCCCACGTGCTTGCTGCTGGCTGTGGGGTTCTTCCTGGCTTGCAGGCATCGGCAGTGCAGCCGGCAGTCAGCACGGGCTGGTTTCAGACACTGACCTGGTTTCACTCCAGCTATTAGCATGCTGCCTTCTGGATAAAAAATAGCACGCGACTGGCGGAATACGTCACCAAAGATTATTTTATTTCTCTGCTGCCCACCCCCACGTACGGATCGAGATTAAAACAGACTATTATGTGTTTCATCATTAGTTTCATCAAGTCATAAGCAAGACAGGAATTGCAATGAATTGGGCAAGTCACAAAGAATGGAACTGAAGGTCCTAAGTAACTTGTGGGTGCTTTAGGTGACTTCACATGGGTGCTAACAAAACACACCATAGACCAGGCCGTTGTTCCTTATAAGAACAAATTATATAAATTGTTAGTTTGGGAAGAATTTAAGCACTTCTGCAAATGCTTAAGCACAGAACAAACTTTATTCAGGAGGTACTTGTCTTCAGAGAAACTATTCATGCATTTAGTTACTCATCTGCTTAATTTAGCATCCCCAGGATCATGGCTTTGGCGTGGAATAACTTCATTTCAGTACGGTGCATCAGCTACCACTTGTCCAAATAACGAGATTCAAATGTAAACAAGTGATGGTCACGTTAAGTGCAAATGTGCAAAATTAACATTCCTAACAGACCAAAGCTTCTCCACATGGGAAGGTATTATTAATAATAATACTATCAGCCAGGCAAATGCAATTCCTCGTGTGGACAAACTCACTCTAATATAAGTACCTTTTCTGATTTCATCTAAATGAATTAAAGAATCTGGAAAAAACCACCACCAAAGGCCAGGAGATGCCAGAATGAATGACTCTGTATGAGGGTTATACTATAACCACTATTTTAAATTCACACTTTGGCGTGCACAAAAAGAATATTTTCTTATGAAGATAAAAGCCTCCACGTGTAATAACTCGATATATAGACGAGCCCTAGGGGCTTGCATCCTGAGCACTTAACATTTTTGGCCTCGTCTTAATGGATAAAAAAAAAAAAAGTGTGTTTCTCAGTCACATTAGCCCACTCTAAGTAGCTTAATATGATGAAAAGGCCTCGGGCTTTGGTGAGACCAAGGTGTAAAAGTGTGAGGTGAGCACATATATCACAGCGTGGGCAAGGCTGCCTTTAACACATACTAAACTAATCAAGTTAAAGCCGGCAGGGGATGGGGAGCCTGGACTGTATTAGCCCATGTTCATAGAACCTCGAGAGTAGGTCGTGTGGGGAGCAGCTGCTTTAGAATGTAAATTGGGATATTTCTTGGTGGGGAGCAGCAGAGAAAACAAGAAGTAGAATGAAATATTTTTCTTCTTGTTAAGACTGTGAACAACAGTGCCTCCAAAGAGAGCGGTTAGATGGATTTTAGGGGGACTGGACCTCTACGCTATCCGTCCATTGCTCTGGAGCACCTGATAGCTGGAATTCTCCAGCTGTCTGGGACTGCTGCTGGGATGGCAATGCGGATTATCTCCCACCACCTGCAGCAATAAGCATCTCACCAAACTGCTGGAAAAGCCACCACTGCTCAAGGGTATGTCATACTCGCTGTCCAGGCTCTGCTGTTGCCCAAAGTACAACAGATCTGCAAGATGACAAGTAAGCAAAACTGATGAAAAGAAGAAACAAACATTTCAAGTTTAAAACTAGACTTCTACAACACACTCATTAGCATATGACAATTAGCATATGCTAACTTTTTTTTTAGTCCAGCCAAGTTTAGTACAAATAAACTAGGAGTCACACATTTGTATGATGTAATCCTGATTTTGCCACTCGATGTAGGCTTTGTCTAGAATGCGTTTAAATTTTATTGGGCTTGTTTTGTTTTTTTTTTTAATACTGAAAAAACCAGTTATTTAGGTATTTCTGAACTACTTGGGTGAATGCAGAGATGTAAAAAACTAACCATGGGCAGCTGATGTGGTTAATCCCTGAAAGGCCCACTGCACCATTCTCCTGCAGCTTGGCTACTCCTATGGCAGGGACAGCCAAATGGGATACGCACTGGCACCAAAATCGCCCTGCTTTTCAGAGCACCATACTGAAGTAAGCAGATGTTCACTACAGTCAGTTATCAGTTTAGCACAGGTTACAGACAAAGTGGTTCAATATACTGAGCATTTCAAATGTCAGCATGTTGCTGACATCTCCTAAATGAAGCCCATGTGATAACACAGTGATCTTTCCTGCAATGTGTGAAGAGAACAAAAATGAAACTTTTTGTTTTGTGTAGTGAACGATCATTAAGCTGGCAGAGCTCTGAACTAATGTAATAAGAGAGAAAGTATCTGGAACTTGTTCTTGATAGAATCTGGAATAATTTTCTCATTATTTCTGTTAGGTACACCGCTTTAGTTGTCTAATGGTGCAATGGTATTTATATACCAGTCGTCATTTTCCTGTAATTATTTCTACAACAGCATCATTTTCCTCAACTGGAAGATTTTAGACAGCGTCCCATCTTCAACTTGCTCTATTACGAAACTATCACTCTTTGTCATGAAACACATTGGGACAACTTAAGATGCTTTGAAGTTAAAACCATGCCTTGTTTAATCAGTACTGCAAAGGTCTCCCTTGGATCACAGAAACAATTCCATAAACACAAAAATATTTATTCTAAGGAAGGCTAGAAAGTAAAAATCTAGTGGAAAGTTTCGAGGCTGTCTGCCCTTGAAAGGTTAAAAAAAACCAAAAAAACCAAACAACTTGTCAGTTCACCTGAGTTAGTTTACAATGAACTGGCAGATTCTTAATGTTCAATAAAGCCGAGGGCCTGCTCATTTAATATCACATCTTTGCTGTAAAAATGTGTGGTTTCCAAACAGAGATAATTTATAATAGCTGGCTAGTGTGGGCCAGGTATAAATGTAAAAACGTTCCTGACAGAGCTGTTCAAACATCCTGAATCAACAAAGCACTCCTACCCTGGATTTATGTTTGGTGACACCATTTCTCCTAGCTTGTCCCCTTGCCTTCACCAAGCGACAAATAACGCTAGCAAACACAGGCTCCTACAATTCCACCTTCGCCCTGGGTTCCTGCTCACAAACCTCTCTCAGTCCTACACAGCTCTTCACACCTCTGATCGCCACAGCAATGGCTGCAGCAGTTCGCGGGGCAGCCCTGCCCAGCTTTGTCTGGGCAGCTAAGGAGACGTTGCACAGTAGTGTAACTCCTAGGCACAAGTCCCTTGGCGTGCTCCTGTCCCAGACCCTGCCCCACCGAAGCTAACTTCATCCCGTCTCCACTCAGATTTCATATTGTGATCGCTACATATTGGTTATATAAAAAAAAATAATGGAGAAAAAAAGTTAAAGGCACACATCTGGTTTTGCCTAAGAGACAAAGCCCAAAGCTCAGCCACTTACAGGTGACCTGAAGGTATTGAACAACGTTTACATGGGAGGGCCGGATGAACCACGCGCGCCCAAGTGAACCGAGTGCTTTCACCGACCGTGTTTTGGCCGTGGGTTGTGACAGTTTTTCCCCACACACGTAGCAGTTGATCTGAGCCCACAGCCTGCTCAGCTCAAATCAATTTGCACATGCATAGTAGCTCTGACACATCCTAGACTCACCCAAGCCATTGTGCATGCGCAGTAGGGCCGCGCACGCAGAGTCAGTGTTTCAGGAGATGGCCATTTTTTTTAGCAGACCAGATGGCAACCTGGCAACTCCAGCAAATGCCACACCAGCCATCCCACTGTGCAGAGGCTGTGGCCTTTTACTTCCCTCTCCCGCCCCTTCCCTGCTTTTTTTCTCCCTACTCCACCCAAGTCTGGGCATGGATAGCATTAAGTATTTTCAGTTAAATGATGTTAACTTGCCCTAGTTAAAATTCAAAGGCACTTTCTCCTGTGTTAAGACAACACGTAACCAGACCAAGTCCCCATATCCGATGTTGTGTGAGCAGTGTTATTGATGTTTGCATTTGCAGACTTCATAATACAAACATTTAACTGGGGATACGTATTTTAATTTGGCAGAAACGAGTGCACTCTCAGTATCAGGGCCAAGACGTGGTGCTAGCGATCAAGCTGCTGTCCTTGCGTGGCCGAGCAGAAGGGATGGCTTTATGTAATTTTATCTATATATATGTGTATAGATGGAGACGTACGTATGCCCTCTATCTCCACGTATAGATAGGAAAATGTCACAAACGTGTAATTTCTACAAACCCAAGAAATGAATCAACGGAGGCTTTTTGTTGTGAAATGGTACCCAGGAAAACAGGCCAGCCCTGTTTGACACAGCGCGCCATTCCGATTCAGGATTTCTGAAACGGACAAGTGCAAAATTTGGGAAGGAGGCAGAGTATAAAGGTTTGGATCACTCCGTGTTTATTTTATATCAAAAAAACAGTGACTGACATTAGCTCCTCCTTCCCTCCCCTCCTTGTTCTACCTGTGTGCTACCCTAGGCCACTTTATCAACTGGGATTTAGAGAACAGAAACCTCAATAACAAGGGGGAAGGTTTGACCTGAATGACAAGGGTTCTCAAAATGTATTTGTACGCATTCGGAGGCTGGTAAATATCCTCCCCGAGTCTTCTCCAAGTCCGGCGAAGTTCTCTAACACACCCGCCCCAAACATGAGTCACCTATGCGCGCTGCAGGGCAACAGGGCTGGCTGCTTTCCTATCCATACGGCCCATTTGGTGATTCAGCATCCGCGCACTGCATCGCTCCCTTCGCACACGCTGCTCTACCTCCGGGAAGTCGGAGGGAGGGACACCCGGGCCTGGGCAAGGGGCCCCGCGGCGCTACCCGCCGCGGCAGGGAAGGAGGGAAGGAGGGAGGCAGGCAGGCAGGCAGGCAGAGAAGGAGGCAGGCAGGCAGGGAGGGAGGAAGGGAGAGAGGGAGCCGCTTCAGGGGCTGCCCTCAGGGCGGCGCCCGGCGGGAGGCGCGGCGGCGGGGGGCCCTCGGCTGGGCGGGCAGCGGTGCCTCCTGCTCCCCGCCTGCTCCCCCCCGGCGGGCCCGCTCCGCAGCCGCTCCCCCCGCGGGCGGCGGTGCAGCTCCGGGGCAGGGCCCGGGAGGAAAGTCCGGGGGCGCGGCCCGCCCCGCTTCCTCGCCCCGTGGCCGGATTTTTCTCTGGCTGCGAGGCCGTAGCGCTCTCCCTCCCCTTCGGAGCCGGAGTCCCTCCTGGCCTCCGGGACACGTTAAACCCCGTGTAATGAGGCTTAACCCCGCCCCGAGCCGCGGCGCAGCCGGGCGGGCAGGCGGCCAGCTAGGCCCCTGCCCGGGGGAGGTTCCCCCCCCCCGCCGCCCCGAGCGGCCGCAGCTGCTCCAGCCGGAGCTGCTGGAAAGCGGCAACGCTCCCCAGACTTTGTCTCTCTCGCCCACAGCGCTGAACTCTGCTCCCTCCCTCCCCTCCCCTCCCCCGGGCGGCCCTCCGCCGCCCACCTCCTTCCCCCCCCCCCGAGCCGCAG
>WUAM01000137.1:1523065-1541542 GCA_024336885.1 Actenoides hombroni
GGCTAGCAATGCGAGGCGGAGGTGGAGGAGGCGGAGGTGAGGAGGAGAGGAGCCGCGGGAGCAGGAGGAGCATCGGGATCCCCATCACCATCCTCATCTTCATCCTCATCATCATCATCCATGTGTCTCTCTCGTCCTGCTGACTAGGATGTCAACGGAGGACAAGAGTCTGGTGGTGGCGGTGGTGGAGCCGCCTCAGCAGCAGCCCCCCGAGCCTGGAGCTCCCCCCCCAGCAGCAGCAGCAGCAGCCACAGACAAAAGACCTAGGGGCCGGCCTCGCAAAGATGGCGCTTCCCCTTTCCAGAGAGCCAGAAAGAAGTAAGTTCAGCGTTTGTGTGTGCGAGGCAGAGAGGGGCAGGGGGCAGGCGGCCAGACGCAGGCTGAGCTGTCAGCGGAGACTCGCTGCTTGTCGCCCCCTCTCTCTCTCCTGCCTAATGCCATTTTGAGAAGGGCCCTTCTTTCTTCTCCTCCTCTCCCCTTTGCACTTTCCCCTCCTCCTCCTCCTTTTTCACCTTTGTCTTCCTCCGCCTGCTCTGTCTTTTCCACTTTTCTTTCACCGTACCTATTCCTTTTTTCTCCTCCTTCTTCAGAGTTTCTCTTTAGCTCTTCCCCCTTCAACCTCTTCAACCTCTTCCTCCTTTTTTTTTTTTTTTTTCTTTCCCCTTTCCCCTTGCTTTTGCACCTTCCCCTTTTCTCCTTTTCGGGTCTCTTCTCCTCCAGGACGCTCGGCTGCCTTCAGCGTCGCCTGGCTACTCCCTGTGCTTGACGGTAGTTCCTTGTCGCTTTCCCTTTTTATCCCCCCTCCTCCTTTTGGGAAAGAAAAGACTGTTCTCGGCGGGAGGCGAGGAGAGGCCCCCCCATCCCCCGCCCCAGCACGGGCGGGTGCGGAGGCTCACACGCAAAGTTGCGGCAGGAGTTTGTTCTCCGCCGGCCCGGCCGTGCGCTGGGCGGTGGGGAGCGGCTGGCGGCACTGGGGGAGCTGTCAGCCGGCAGCTCCGCACCGAGGGACGCGCCGGCGGGACGCTGCCGAAGCACAACAAACACCCAGGCGCGGGGGGGTGTGGGGTGGCGACGGCTTGGGGGGGGGGAGGGGGGGGCTGTTGCTCGGCTCTGCAGGATTCCCTTAGCCGCGGCCTCTCCCCGCCGGGGGCGCGGGCGTTCGTTGGCCCCAACGGCCGCGGCGTGCCGCTGCCCCCCCCCCACCCCTTCCCGGGGGAGCCGCTCCTGAGGGGGCAGCTCCTGGTCCCTCAGCCCCGGACGGGCGCGCACGAGTTCCCGCAGCGCGGGTGCGGGCAGCCCGTCGTGCCAACGGCGGCTCGCCCGCCGCGAGAGCTGGGCAGCCTGGCGGGCAGGGCCGCGCCGCCAGCGATGGGCGTGAGGCGCCGAGCCCGGCCGGGAGCGGAGAGGCCTGCACGGTGCGGTGGCCGCCGCGCTGCCAGTGCCGCGGCCGTGCTGGCCGCGCTCCCCGCGGGTTATTTTGGAGTAGGCTGGATCCTGGCGCCGCATACCCGATGGCAGCAGTAACAGGGCAAAGCTGGGCCAGCGCCTTTTGAGAGGGAACCTACCGATTGATAGCCACAGAGCCCCCGCGCTGTAGGGTCGGGGTTCCAGAGTTTGGGCCCCTTTGTTTTGAAGGGACGCTTTCAGTTTGACACCCCTTGAGTGTATTTAACGAGGTGAGCTGCTGGAGCTTTGCTAAACATCCACCTCAGACCTCACCGTCAATTCCTGAACCTGAGTCTTCTAGGTTGGAAAAGACCTTTAAAGATCATCGAGTCCAACCATAATGTCACGGTGAAAGCCCTCGGGACTAGCAAGGGATTCTGCTGGGCTGGACCTGGACACAGGCAAAGACTATACCATCCTCTACTGGCATTTGTTTTTACAAATATATGTTACATAAATATCCCAGGACAGAACTAGCATTAGTTTGGGATATGTGGATTTATTTTTTTTTGCTGTTGTTGTCATTGGTGAAAGTTTCCCTTCAAAGATTTTCATGCTCACCCCCTAGTTTTGGTGGAGACACATTGTTTGCAGCTCCCTCTTTCAACTATCTTACATATTTGCTGGATAAAATGTTCATATAGTGCTAGTTGAAAGCAGTTGGCAGATGTATATGCACGGTAGTGTTCTTAGGTTCATCTCCTTTACACTTAGTTTTATGTACTTTGGGTTTATTTCTACATCTAGAATCCAGACCTTACACAGGAAACCTTTCAATATTTTATTTTAAACAAAGTTTTAGGAAGAAACATGCAAAGACAACTGAAATGTACCCGTCTGCACAAAAAGCCCAGTAGTTATTTGTGAAAATTGACATACCTTGTAGGCCAATATGAGTTTGTGTACATGCTCTTGAGGAAAAGCAGGTGCTAAAGAGCTAATTCCTGTCTTTGGTTGTGGATTGGTTTTTCTTTCTTTTTTTCTTAGTTAGGTTTTTGGTGTTATAGTGTTGACTAGTTTTAGGGGGAAATTAAATTTTCCTGTTAAAAAAAATAAAAATATATATATATATATACACTCATGCTGACATGACTATAAGCATTTGTGTAAAAGCTGAAAATGAAATTAGCTGAGACAAAACGAAAATGAATCAATACTCTTTCTCTTCAGACTATGATTGTTCCTGTCTGGGGTGGTGCTAAGTGTCCTTCTGCATCTTTATGGAAAACCTGTAATGTTGGTGAAGGCGTCATGACTGAAGTCATAAATGCTTCTAAAACTAGGATTTTAGCAGAAATATTTATTTTCTAACTTTCACAGAGTAGGTATAGACTGGTCTTTTTTAGTTGCATTCATTTTGGGGAGAAAACTGTTTTATTTAGTAAATTTTGCTATTTACAAAATGCTGCTTACAATTAGCTAAGCAAAAGCAGAAATAAAAGAAGTAAAAATATTTTCCATTTTTTTTCTTCTGACTGCTTGGTCCTGTCTTCCTTTTCACTTCTGTGCTTTCCAGTTGGATTAATGTGCCTCATGTAAACCAGATAAAAGAGCATATGTCAGACCATTTTCTGTACTGTAATCACATGTCTAAATCACTATTAGCCAGTCAAATTGTTCAACTGCTTTATCCCATTATAGAAAATGTTCCACTGAATGTTCAGTCTAAGTGCAGTCTAAGTAACGATAAAACCAAGAGCCTTGCATTAAACCAGCAAAGCCAAATAAAGTAATTCCTCAGCTATGGATGCCTCCATTAAAGAACAATACCATATTGGAGCGTGCTGTAGGTTGGTATTTTACCTTCTTGAAGGCCGTGTTTTTAAGCAAATTTGACGAGTTTAAGCAGACAGATGGAAAACTGCCTCGAATCTGCTTCTGTGAGATGCCAAGGATTCTCAACTCTTCCCAGAAGCAGACTTATGTTAAGGGAGCACGGGGTTCTTTAGCAGGACAGCTCCGCGCAGCTCTCTTATCCTGCGTTTTAACTGGTTGTCACAGAAAATGCCAGTGACACTGGGGGCACTGGGATGTATAGGGAACAGTTGATCTTTCCCATATGTGACAAACCAGGAATCGGTGGTGTCGGTACCTGGAGAGTTACTGGTGGTAGAGAGTGATGCTGGAACAGCTTTTTAGCATTGTTTGAAGGATAGAGCTTCATGAATAGCATTGTCAGGAGACTTAATCTTAGGTGAACAGTTCATTTTTGTTATTTATATTGTAATTGTGCCCAGAGGCCAGGGCACCATTATACTGCGTGCAGTGCAAATGCATAAGCAAAGCTTGCTTCTGCACAAACAATTTCTTAATTTAAATGTAAAGATAAGACAGCGTGTAAGTGTAAGAAACGTATTGGGAAAGCACCAGGGAGCTGTGAGAATGCTGAGAGCAAAAGAACAAGTTCAAGTACCCCGGCTATCTCGGCATTGGTGAATGATTCATAGGCATCAGACTTGGAGGTTGTATTTAAAGGAGGGTAAGATTGTCACCCTGAGGATTTTCACAGACGGCTTGTTTCCTGCCTGAAGTGCTAGACAAACACTCCTATTTTCTTCCTTACTTTTTGACAGCTGGGTATCCCTGTAGAGCAGCGGGTCAAATCTCAGAGGCAGAGCTAGAACAGGCCATGCAGAGCCTTGAAATTGAGAGCGAGCGGGTTGGTCATGGTATGGTTCATCAGGAAGAACAGGCAGAACTATAATCAAAGAAATTAAAGAGGAAAGTAGTTTTATAGTATCACCTGTCAAGTGAATTTAAAAGGCGGAGAGATTGCACTTAATGAAAGCCGAAGGAAAGAGAATAAAGTTGCATTACTGAGGATGCAATGTGATGTTGGAGTAAGAAACTTTCCGGTGCGTGGTTAAAAAAGATGCCTTGTTAGTATTGTGTAGGAAAAATGGATAATTTGGGGCCATCTCATCATATGGCCTGAAACCTTGGAAATACAACTCCTGCACTTGGATTATACTTCAGCTTCCAGGCCATGAACCTGCAGGATAGGAATGTGATCAAAAAGGAGTTGCAGGGGAAGACTGTCGGTTCTGTTGTAACTGTATTGTCACTGTGTGAACAGCTGGTTACTCATGAAAATGGATGGGAGTGGGATTGTACAGGTGCAGTAAACATTTTTGTAATCTATTTTAAGTACTAGAGCTTTCTTAATCTACACAGGTTATAATCAGCACAAACAGATGTATCTTCTTAGCTAAAATTTAGTAGCAGAAGCCTCGTTGATTGTGATCATGATCAGAGTTACTCTGTGAGTCAGTATCTAAGCTCATTTTAAATTTTATTTTCAGCATACATCAGACTGATGTATGGTTACAAATTATTTTTGCACATGTGTGAGGTTTAAAATGACACAGGATAATTTGAAAAAGTATGAAATTTCTGGGACACTTTTTGTGTATTTAATCCCTTACGTTTTAATTTTCACCCTGGTTTTTCAGTACTTGGGCCAATGTAGGTTTTGGCTGCGAGTGGCTTTCCAAGGCCGTAGGTTTCACTCGTGCAGATAGTTTTGAGGATACGTAAGCAGAGCATTTTTGCCAGGAAATGATTATTTAAGAACTTTTATCATTACTTTAGCTGCATTTACGTTAGGGTAGGCCAATATTTAAAGATACCTGCACTCATTTCAAAAGAACCTTAACGTGTTGGATGGGTTCTCTTTATAGCTCAGCTGCCTTTCTTTAGTTTGTTGCACACCTTCTATGTGACACTTGTATCTTTACTTGCTGGTCCTTTTCTCACTTCAAAATGTATCATTTGCAAATGCAATATTTATATCCTGTCGTATGATAAAAATGCTCCTGAATACGTGTTCACAGTTAGGGAAAGTCATTACTGCCCCATGGAAGGTGAAAGTCTTTCAATGGGTGGGCTTTTTGTACAGCTGTTGTACAGAGAAGGGTTAAGGTGTTAGAGCCATCAGTGGCCTCATACTTCTCAAGCTGAGTATGAAAACGTTTGACCAGAAGGCAGAGGGTACATCCTGGATGACACAGTGGGAAGAGGTGAGGCATGGGAGCAGGCTTCCTAACCAGGACGTGACCTTGGCTCTTTGAAAGCCGTCCTAACCCACTG
Organism: Actenoides hombroni; assembly: GCA_024336885.1. Taxonomy (NCBI): domain Eukaryota; kingdom Metazoa; phylum Chordata; class Aves; order Coraciiformes; family Alcedinidae; genus Actenoides; species Actenoides hombroni. The sequence goes on from WUAM01000137.1 coordinate 1,528,601, forward strand.
TTGAACAGGACTGAGCTATGCGAGCAGGGTCCCGTGGGAACTTGTGCCATTTCCTTGGGCACCCCATGTTGCTTGGCCTCCTCCATCATACTCGTGTTACCAAGCGATTCTCCAGCTGTCTTACGTAGTTCTTGCATAGGAGCCTTGCTTATATACTGCTTGCAATACTGTTTTACTGGGGAGGTAAATGATCTCTGAGAAATAATGTCTGCTTTAGTCTTCTGATTTTCAGTTCTTGATAGGACTCAAGTAATGGATGACCATGGAAGTTGTTACACATCATGGGTGTTACAGAGTTACTTTGCCACATTGTCAGAGTTGTTACAATGTTGATTAATGTGGTGTCTTCACTCTCTGTCTTAAGGGTGAGTGAGATTTTGCTTATGTTGGAAACAGGGACTTTTCCATAACCTTAGCCTACAGATTTCAAAATTTGAAACTCTGCACTTGCAAATGAGGAATTGAAGATTTGTATTTATTTATTTATTTTGGCATTGCAGTTGTTAGCTTGTTAATGTTTGTATTTGATGATCCATTGAACTTCTGTAGTGCTTGTTGTGAAAGGACCTCCAGGAGCTATCAGAGCAGTATCGTGACAGAGCGACTATGATGATAGGCTGAAATCTCAAGGTGTTAACCTACGTTGCTCATAAAGCATGTCTTTGCAGAAGGAGGAATAAGAATCCACTCTTGGATTCTACTTTCTGAGCCATCTATGCACCAGACATCATCTTGTATTCAGTGACACAGGAGACTTTTCCCAGCTTAAAACAATAAAACACTTCAAATTTCTAGTTTTCTTGGCTTTGCTTGTGGATATTCCTGTTTGTGTTTTGGTTTTTTTCCTAGCTTGTTAGTGTGTTCAACTCCTACTAACTTCTTGTCACTGTTCTTTCATAAGATAAGTCATTGGAAATGGACATTTCTATTCTTTGTTGTCATTTGACTTGAGAGTTGGTTTTCCAAGGCAGTTGACTTGCTGAGAATGGGTAACCTCTGCTTTCTCAGACTGGATTTCTTCTTTCCCCCCTCCTTCCTTGCCCCAGCTGTCCCACAGCAATGTTGGAGGTGTAGCAGGGTCATGTATAACTAAGGGAAATAGAATTTCCTTATCCACCACTAAGGATCACTCCCTTATGTTATTATCCACTGATGCCATGTGTAACTTCTGAAGAAATGCTGTCACAGGTTTACTAAAATGTTCTGAAATGGCAAACAAGTAAGCAACAAACAATTTCAAACAATATTGAAAGCTTTTCAATATTATTGATTACCAGTTCATGCAAGCTGCATGATTCATACAGTTTGGATAAATACAGCTAAGTGAGTACTGTTTGCTAGTAACTTGTATTGAATTCTGCAGATTTTATTTAATTTTATTTTCTTTTTTTACTGTTTTTTACTAGAAGGATGGCACTAGTCATTCCCATTCCTGCCATTCCTGGCTTGGTCAAAGTAAGTTTGGGCACTTGCTTCAAGAGCTTCGTTAAGTTCTTCCAGCAGCACTGGTGCTTTTGAAAGAAAATAAGATGAAGTAGGAAATAGCCCTTAAAATCTAGGATATTTATGACTTGGAGAAACATAGGCAGTGAGTGTATGGAGTGCATCATGTGCTGATTTTCCCCAAACACCATAAATCTTAGGCTGGTTCTGGCAGCGAGAAGAAGCAGCAGTGCTGCCCTCCCTCCGCTACCAGCTGTTTGTTCTCTGCCTTGTGCTGACCCAGGCATTTGTGTAGCCATGTGGTGAACTGCATTGGGAAACTGATCTGGGTTAAAACTAACCTGGCAAAGAAACCTGTTTGTGAGAGCATGAGGGAGGAGGCCAGAGCAAGTGGCCCGGCTGTGGAAAGGCAGAGCTGCAGCTCTTGGTAGCTCTGCCAGCTTAAAGTGGTATCTGCAAAGCTATAGCCTTGGTTGTCTGAAATTTGAGGGTGTTTGGTTTTTAGGCTGACTCCTTTGAGTTCTTCAGTGGAGGAGTTCTTGAGGTGGCCGTGAGAGGGTTTTAGAACCTGTAGCAATGTTATGTATGCTGATTGGTTGGTTATTTAAAAAAGAAAAGAAAAAAAAAGTGATGTTGAGAGAGTTCTTCCCAGCATACAGACAGATGGATTGTTCTCATCGCATTCTTGCCCCAAACATTGGCATTGATGAACTAAGGAACTTCAGTTCTCACTTTGATCCTCAGAATCAGTCATAAATGGCATATTCAAAGTACCCTAAAATAGTAGTATAAGTAAAGTGGTTTATGTTAACAATAGTTTCTGGTATTCTAAAAGCTCCTTCCTACAACTATATCAATATATAGGCATTATAATAAAATAACACGAGGTCTTGTTTCTTGCAGAATATTCTTCCCTTTCACATTTCTGGAAGTATTTTTATTAAATCACACACGCACCGAATCCTGTTGCCAATCATTCCAATGTAAATACCTCATTACTATTTCCAGTGCTGTATTTATCACTGTTCTTGGTTGCCTTTCCTGAAGGAACTGCTGGAAACCCTGTGAAGCTAGGATGTTCCCCTCGAGACGTTTGGCTTTGAGTGAGGGGGAAAAAAAGAGGCCTTTTTTCTCTTCTGCTGTGTCATTACTGACAATGAATTCTTGCCAAAAGTCCTTTTAATTAGGCTATCAGAAAAAACTACTTCAGAAAAATTTACCAATTTTTGATTTTGCTTATTACATTTTTATTTTTTTTTCCCTTGGAGCATATGCAGTTGAATCACTTGTGTGGCACAGTAAGATAGAGGAAGTTCTGGTAGTGAGGATGTGGTCCAAATGTGCAGTTTCTGCCTCTGAACGTTTACCAGCATCTTTTGTGGCTGTTCAAGAGCACTGTCTGAAAGCCTCGGCTGATCCAGAGTGACTTCTGGAGCATCCCAGGGTTCGTGGCACCCCGGCTGTTCTGATCACGGTGTCTGCTTCCTGGTTTTGGCTGGTAGAGAAGATTGTCTGCAGGGTTCTTAGTGAAAGTCTTCTCAACAGAACACTGTAGGATGGCTCCATATTGTTAGTAATAACCAGGGGAGCTATGCTGGATTAAAACTGGGGAGATGTATTAGTAAGCCATTTCATAAATATAGAATGTGAATTATTTAGGGTGTTTTTTCAAGTGTGGAGTTCTGAAGCACAATGAAAATCTTTTAAATAAAATTAATATCTAGTTTTGCTATATCATCACAGATGAATGGAACTGCATGGCCAAAAAAAGACTGCAGGGTGATCTTGCTCATCCTTCTGTGTTGTTTCTGTACCATTTCTGACAAATGTCTCTCCAGCTCGCTTTTAAAGTATCTGGTGAATGCGATTCCACCGCATCTCTAGGCAATGGGTTTCAGTAACTTATTTTCTGAAGTATAAAATAAGTATTCTTTACTGCTGGTTCAGCTGCTTTTGTCTTGTATTACTCACAGTTTAGGTTCCGCAGCTGAAATGGAGAACAATTTTTATAATAAACTTTTATTTATTAGGAGTTTGTCTCCTTTGTTCTCCATGGAACAAGCTTAAACTCTGTAGCAACATAAGGCTGACTTAGCTCATCCAGACTTCCAACGTTCCCTACTCTTTCCACAGTGTCACCTGGTTGACAGGAACCACTTTTCACTGTAGCAGAATGATCTTTATTAAGATCTTCTCTAAACTATTTATAGCCCCTGCCTCAGCCTTGTGTTGTGTGTGAGTTTCCTCAGGTGGGTCCCGGAGGAAGGAACTTTCTTTTGGTTCTCCCACCGCCACTGAAAATAATTTGCAACTTTATTCATTATTGCCAACCTGTCTGGGGGCAGTTTCACTGGCACTGTGTTATGGAAGATGGTCACTCACAGTTTAGAGATTACTTCTGTTTGTGTCTGAAGTACGGCGTGAATTTCTTCCAGTCCTGCTGACTTGAATTCCTTTCATTATTTAACCTAATACCAAAATCAGGTCTTGGTATTAGCTGCAGTAAATCTCACGTATGAAGGCAGAAATCTAGAGAACGACAGTTGATTCTTTTTCGTTATCCGTTTGTTCTTCTTTAACATTCTTATGTACTGACTTTTTTTTTGTTTTTATTCTTACTTCTAAAATATTTCTGAAACTTTGTTTGCCTTTTATATTGCACAGTGGTAATAATGCATGCTGTGCTTTTATCTCTTCCGATTTTTATCCCTGACAGTTTATGCCGTTCCTTTATATTCATTAAAATGCCCTTGTTTCCATTCCTAATATGATTCTTTCTAGTTTCAGACCCTTATTACTGGCTGCTTTTGATGCAGCCCGTATTGTTCCTACTACATTTCCTATCTCTCCCCTGCGCTGGAATCCTTTGCCATTATGTGTATTCCAGTACAATAACTGCCAGTTCTTCTTTAAACCACATTCTCAAGAGATTCTAGCAACAAGTTCAAAGAGTTTGTTGAAATTTGCTTTTCTTATTTCAGTTAATTGAAGATTTATTCTCCTTTTTCTACTGCTCTCATTTTTTCCCCTTCCTTGGCACAGGGAATGTTTCTCGTTACCACTTCCAGCCAAATCACTGTACACATTGAGATGTTTAAAATGGAGCCTGCCCTAATAGAGTGAAGTGTGAAGTAACTGCTCTTCTGGCATCCTCAACTTTGTGAAACAGTTGTCCTCCACATTTTCACAAACATGTTGGGCTGTTTGTTCTGTTATTTTGGTTTTCTATTAGATGTCTGGATGATGAAGGCCTCCTATTACCCTCAAGATACGTGCTCTGAAAGCTTCTGTTAGTTGTTCCAAATGGCTTGCCATCTTCCCCACATTTGGTCAGTGCAAGTTTTTCTCTCCCGGCCTTTCTAGTTCCTTATTCCCTAGTTCCCAGTCTCTGGTGCTTGTGTTTTTGTTGCAGTTCCAACTTCTTTCCTTCTCTGTTCCCCGACCCCCACCCCTTGTAATAAAAGCCAGTGAGTATAGTATATTTTTCTTAGCATGGCCCACTGAACTGCACGAGACTAGAATTTCACTTAGTACTTGTCATCGTGAAGAAAAGCTTGGAAAAGGGTATTTTGAAATAAGATTCAAAATGAAGATAAAAGACCTGTTTGTTTCAGTTTCCTTAAATTTCACCATTTAGTTGGGCTAATTCATGCCTGTGCTTGTGTTTTGTATCGATGAGCGGCATGGTTGTAGCTGGCAATAGCGTTCTGGTGCCTGAAGCACTTGGCTTCTTCACGGTGGCCACGTCTCTGGTCATGAAAAACCCAAACAAGGAATGTTTGGAGCCACTGGGGCCATCATCCCTGGTGTCAGGTTGTGGAAGCAGTTGCTTGTACAGTTCCGACTTGGGCCTGCCAGCATCCTTCCAAATGGTTGTCAGGGCTGGCCCTGGGGTTGGTGTGGACCATGCATCATCCTCCACGTAGTTGGTGTGGCTGCTTTGTTAGGGGGGTTGAGAATCAGGCAGGGTGGGTGTAGGCTGTGCTGTGCCAGTTGGCCTCAAGGCCAACATCACCAACTATGTTTAATTTACCAGTATAACTGGTGGCTTGTATTTTATTTTATTTTTTTTTAAAAGGAGGAATTAAATGAAACTGATAGAATTCTCATCAGTTTTACTTTCAGCCTCCTGGGTAAATGCTGTGCCACAGTTAATGTTCTCTAACCTATAGGGATGTGAGTTTAGGAAGAACAGCTCACAGCGGAATTGCTCTAGAGGGAGCAGCAGAGATGGGCTGTACAAGCCATCAGGCTTTGGGAAATGCTGGCTTTCAGTGCTGCTTCAGTCTTCTGACGCACAATCTTTCCCGGTTCATGTTTTGTATAATTAACCTTGCATCAGGCATCCTGGTAGAGATTTATACAAAGGAAAGTGCAAAACAAATTCAGCGGGATTTCTAATTTATTTTTCTGCTGGTGTCTTCCAGAAACCCTTTAGGAGAAAGCTGGGCCCAGAAATGGCATAGGGTAACTCAGGAAATAAATGATCTGTAAGCAAGATTATTTAAAGAAATTATTTCCCTGAGGCCTTTCATGTAGCAGCAAGGGTTGGCTCGTGGCTGGCTATTCTGTCACTCTCTCTCTAATGGAATGGGAGAGTGTTCTTCGTCCTATCGTGTGCTGTCTGCAGCTTGGAGATACCATCATTTCTATTTCAAATGCAATTGTTGGTAAAGAATAAATACAAAAAACTTGGTAAACTGACTCACCTATTTTGTGTGCTCTACATGTGGTCTTCTCAGATAAGGATACACTGGTAGAACGAAGCAGAGAAAGTGCTGTTGGTTCTGTACCTATTTTATGGACAAGCAGAAAATCTTGATCTCAAGGCTCGTTAACCAGATACTGTCAGTGGGGTATTAAATTACTGATAACTTAATGGAAATAAATATTGTTTTAAGAATGTTTTCCACTTCCTTTTTTCAATTAATATGTCTCTTTTTTTTGTTTTCATTTTAGTTGCTTTATACTGTCTTGATAGGCAGAAAGAATCTGTTTTTAAATTATTAGCTTGACCATGTTATTTTAAAAGCTTTTTAGACCAGTAAGAGTTTTTTTGTCTATACTTAGTTAACATGGTCACACTTCAAAAAAGTGATGTCATGGCTTTCTTGAACATGTACAGACTTGTTAAGTTGAAGCTTGGGCTCTCATCTGTCCTGTGTCGTCTTTGTATTGCTTTCCTGGTATTGTTTTGGACATTCGTTAGCTGGCTTTTATCTACAGACTGTAAGTGGTGTTAGATCAAGTTGAGTTGTTCTGCTTTTTTGGTTGGTTTACCTTTTTCTGTTTGTTTGGGTGGTGGGGGTTTTTTGGCTTATTTGTGTGTGTGTGTGGTTTTTTTCTGGTTGTGTTTTTTGTTTTGTTCTGTTTTGTTTTGTTTGTTTGGGTATTTTTGTCCCCCAGTATCTAGCCCAAACTGAACCTGGGGAATATACAGCTGGATGGATGTGATCATGTCATATTCCATAAGAGCTATTCGTAATGGGCCTTGGGGACAGGACAGAGACTGAATTCTAGCTCCTCTAGTCATGGTACCTAGGTTTCTTTTTCAGCAGGATTGTGATGATCTAGTTTCTATCTGAATTGTTTTCTTTCAAAGCTTTTTTAAAAGCATTTTTTAAATAATGAGACTTATTTTTACTACTTACTAGGACCTTACTAATGAAAAGGAGGAATTGTACTCAAATTCTGCTGAAGTCTTTATGCTTAATCAGAAGAGAGAACTAAGTATCTCTGCAATGCAATTCAGAAAGACTAAGGTCTGAGCAGGGAGTTGGTTAGAGCCATCTAATAGGGAACGCGAGGTGAAGGGGTGAGGTGTGATTAAGGCCAACTGAACATCACCTTTATGCTCCTGTCTGTGTTGTCTGGACATGGTTTGTTTGGGGCATAAGTTATTCTCAGTAGGGTCCCACCATCAGATTTCAGCACTGTGTATAATTACACAGCTATGTAAACAATGAATTGAACTTGGAAAATATTTGTAAAACCATTTTGGGAACTGACTCTGTTTGACCTGCTTTGAGCAGGAGTTTGGGCTAGCTGACCTTCCAGGTCTTTTCTAACCTGAGTTACTGTGTGATCCTGTTCTATGAACATCCCATCTGATGGTCGTGGCCATTATTGATGTTGTACTTACTGTTTTTACACAGTGACTTATGTGTAATAACCTTTATTTTGTAAACAGTGTTTTCTTGTATTATTTCTTGAAAGAAATTGTTTACTAAATCTTTGTTTCACAGCCTGTGTTCCTTATTCCCTCTGTTACCTGATACTAGCTGTATCTATTAATCTGTGTGATTCCACAGAAACTTAAATAAATAAATAATTCCTTACTATGTTTTTTTTTTTTTCCCCAGAAATGGTGGAACTTGGCATTCCAGATTTTCTTCTTAAAGAATATATTTAAAGCTTACCTGCTAGAAAAGTGAAGGGCTATTTTGATAATTTTAAAGAAATATGTCAGAATTTGTATTCTCCTTGGATTTCCTTTAGTTGTGCTACCTGTGCTAGCAGCTACCAACACCAGGCTAGCAAAGAGGCATCTTCTGATGGCCCATGAGTCTTTATGTATTGCCTGTTTTCTACCTCGTTTCTTCTTGAATCTTCTTTTCAACTTGTGGCCTATTTGTCTATATTGGGTTTTATCCCTTTCTGAATTCATTTGCTCACCCCTTTATTTCCATTTCTGGGAAACAGTAGTGTAGTATCATTTCAGTGACACGGACATAAGGCACGGGACTCTTGTCTCCTGTGCAGTGTCTCTGTAAGAAAGCACCACGTTTTACGCTGCTTCAACACCAGGTTTTGGGGGAAGACACCAGCTGTAGAGGCAAAAGGGTCATTAAGGGTTCCTACCTCAAATTCCCATTCACCAGTGAGTTAAATGTAATGGTAGGGTTTTCTTTGGGACGTCCTGTTCTGCCATCTCCATCACAGGGGCAGTAACCTTTGGCAGAAACATGGAAAGACATCGGGGTGGAAAGACACCTTGAGTCTTTTCAGTAGTATTTACCAAGACTTTTCTGTCAAAGCCCTAAGAATAGACAGAATTTGATGCTTTCTGTGCAGAAAGTTATTTCAATTACCTAACTTACATGACTCTTCAATTTTTATTTCCAATAGCTTGCTTGCTAGATGTGGCATCTTGGATGCAACGGCTTTAAATCAAATTTATAATAGTATGTTAATGTGGGTGTATAGTTAATGCACAAAATGTTTTTCTTGGCTGTGTGACGTGCTGCTGACCTATCTTGGGTTCCAGATATGATCTGGTTCATGCTCACAAGAAGGGAGCACAGGGAAAAAGAAAAAACATGGTTTGGAACCATTATTTTGTTTGTTGACTGTCTTAATACAGGTTAGAAATTAAGAACTTCCCAAACCCTTCAAATGCAGTTAAAATAATGAAATCAGGTTACTTTTTAAATTACCTTTACTTTTCAGTAGAATTACCAAGGAAAAATATTTGAGATTCCTTTCCTGCTTTTTGTCCTTTTCTAGCTTGATACTTAAGGGCTTATTCTCAAGTTTTTATGATTCTATTATAATATTATTAGAAACCCGTTGAAGATCTTGGAAATAGCAGGTCAGCAGAAATTAAAAAGAAACAAATGTTTAAAAAGGACAAACACATTTTTGTGCTTCTTAATATATTCATCTTTGTACGTTTTCAAATCAACGAAGCACCAAATCAAATCCATGACCTAGGTGTTGTAACCCAGTAATTCTTCCTCTGTGGAACCCGTCTCTTCTTTGTGTATGTATTGCACCTGAAATCTAGACTGGAATATATTGGAACTGGTGGTGTGTCTGTGTCTGAATTTCATGGAATCATCACAGAAAACACAGAATGGCTTAGGCTGGAAGGGACCTTAGAGATCATCTAATCCAACCTCCCCGCCATGGGCAGGGACGCCTCTCACCTAGACCAGGTTGCTCAAGGCCTCATCCAACCTGGCCTTGAACACCTCCAGGGAGGGGCACCCACAACCTCTCTGGGCAACCTATTCCAGAGTCTCACCATCCTCCTACTGAAGAACTTTTTCCTAAGATCCGATCTAAACCTGTTTCCCTCAGTTTAAAACCGTTTCCCCTTGTCCTTTCAGTGGACACTCTGGTGAAGAGTCCCTCCCCAGCCTTCCTGTAGGTTCCCTTCAGGTACTGGAAGGCAGTTATGGGGTCCCCACGGAGTCTTCTCTTCTCTTGATTGTTGTGAAGTAACCTTCTCCAGAAGGTAGAAACTGTAAGTAGGGCCTCTCAGATAAGGCACGTTTCACTAAATGTGTCCTGGTTAACTCAAGAGAATTAATCAATCAGAGTTTGGAAGAAAACAGTCCACCATATGTATAGACATAAGTTTTTATCTTAATCATTAAATCCATCGCTTCTGTTGCTTATTAAAAAAAAAAAAAAAGCCTGTCTTGGGAGAGATGACTGATCCCATTTTCCCCACGTATTTTCTTGACAGAATCATTGGCTCAAACAGTTTCTGCCTTGCCATCGTGGTGACACACGTCTGGGGAGACGTGTGAATCAGGGCAGGGAATCGATGCAGACAAAATTGCTTTGCCTTTTTTCCATGTCCGGCCCCGCTGTTTTTTTTTTTGCTGGGTTACCCTGTAGCAGGATCAGTCCTCTCATCTGGGTCACAACGTGATCCAACGTACAGCTGAATGAGCACAGTTCAGAGGCTGGGCAGAGGGCGCGTGGGGTGGGATCAGGTTCGATTAGAATTGCTGCCGAACGGGAAAGCCTACCCCGAGTTGTGCTTTAGCTCGTTGCGCGGTCCCGCCAAAGGCAACTTCTGGGCTGCTTGGGTGGCAAAGGAGTAACTGCTCGATGTGACTGGGGTTGGACCAGATCTGACTGTGCCGTAGTCAAATTCGTTTTGCCCTTACTAAGATTTTTATGATAATTAATGTGCTTTTACGGTAAAAGAACCAAATCTCACATCTTTCATGTGAGAGAAGAGGCAGCTCCACGTTCAGAGCTCTGGGGAAGAACGAGGCCAGCTCGTATGACTTCATCCCTCTTAGCTTGCATCTGGGGTCACGGGAACAGTGGGGAAAAGTACCCAGAGTAATTTATTGTTAGTATAACCAGCTATTATTAAATTGCAACTTCTCTTGTTTGTGCCAACATCCATAAACTTGTCAGATGACCCATAACCTGGTATGTCAAAACATGATTATTTTTTTTTTCATGGAGTGTAACACGTTTGAAAATATCCGTGGATTTAAGGTATAGGAGCAGAAACAGCTTGGTAAATAGATGGTGTGGCAGTTATGGTGCAGGGGGTATCAGCTCAGAATGTAGCACACCAGTGCTGTAGTGGAGGCTTAGAGAAAGAGGCAGTTATGGGATAGCTGACATACGGTAAACTTGCTGCTCTAGTCTTGCTGAACCAGCTGAGGAATAAACACGGAAACTCATGTTACTGAATACGGTTTGGGAAATACACAGCTTCTGTCCACTGTTGAGTGTCTTCTTTGGTTTAAGAGGAGCTTATTGCAGTTAATTTTTTGGTTAGAAAACTGTTGAGACTCTGTGGAGACGCACGTCCATGAGGGTAGAGCTGAAGGGCTACGAGTGCTGAGCGGAATAGGCAAAGGATTGGTGTCTCAGGAGTGGGTTTTGCCACGCGTTGGTTGGACCGAAACAACCAACCCTTACTGCAAAATAAAATACTGGTATTTGTCAACTTTGCTAAGGTTTAGACTAACACAGTTAACCTTCTCCGTGCAGCACACCAAGTGTGCTAACATGCGTGGTTACCAGAGATGTGCTGATAAGCTGTGCTGTGCTAGCTCCGTGTAGCTGCGTGTATTTGTGTGTCGGTACCTGGGCTAAGGTGGCACGATGGCTCTTACACAATAGGTACTTGTTTCAGGGTAAACACAGGCAGGCTTTTTTTTTTTCTTTTTTTTTTTTTTCATGTGAGTGCTTTGTTTTAAAAATTTTATCTTAATCTCTGGAGAATTGGTTTGATAAAAACTTCCCTGTAGGCTGGGTACCGTGTTTCGATTGGAAATGTAATGATAGGCAGCGTCGGTCCACTCCCCCGACCAGGGAATCGTGGGGTCTGGGGCTTGTTTTCTTCAGCCTTAGATGTGCGATGGTCATTTAGAGCTCATTTATGGAGAATTTCTCTCGCCGGTGCTGAAAACCTCAGTACTGAACTTCCTTGCTTGTCCACAGCAGAATGTACCCCAGGTGAAGCGTGTCCAGAAGAGACTTTGTTCAGATGAGTGAGAAAAGAGACGTAACGCATGGTCTTGTTTGGCAGATAAAGCAGATTATTGTTGCCAGTGTGTCAGCCTAGTCTTGTAGACGTCTGATATTTAAACAAATTTAAAGAAAACATTAAAGATTGACAGAAGCAAAGCATTACACAACAGCAGTTTGGGGTTTTTTTCTTGCGGGAAGGGAAGTTGAATGAAGGTGGTTGCGTTACTACTTAAATCTGCAGACCGATTGGTTTGCAAGTATCCATCAATACAAGTGAACTGGGTTGCGCAATGCTTTCTTGATTTGTTTTTCTTCCCGTAGAAGAAAAAGAAAATTGGCAGGGCCCATTTGAAGGATTAGGAAAGAGCTGTTTGGAGATGGACGTTCGTCAAACCTGCTTTCTTAGCTCGTCCATACCAGATCGGTTTTGGAGAAGTGTAGAGCGGCCAGAAAAATGTTAAAAAGGAAGAAAGAAAGGAGAAGAAAAAAGGAAACAAACAAAAAAAGCCAATCCCCGAAGTCACATTTCAAGGCTGAAACCCTCTTTCTATCCCGGAGTAGCCCCAAACAGCCGAGGAGGGCTCCGCCAGGGAAGCGGCTGGCACCTAGGGAAACGTTTTGTAACTTTTCGGTCGCGCCGCTTTGTTAAATGGGAAAGTGCAGGCGCTGGGGGAAGGGCGAGGTGGGGAAGGAGAAGGAACCCGGGGACAGCTGCCGCCCGCCCGCCCGGCTCGGAAGGTGCTTCGAGGACAGGGGGCTTGCGGGAGGACTCGGTGCCGGCTCCGGGGCTCGCCCGCAGCAGCTGCCCGGGACTCTCGGCCCCTCGGGCCGCGCCGTCCCCTTCCCCGGCGGCCCCCGACCCCCTTCGGCGCCAGCGCCGCAGCGTCCCCGGCGCGCCGGGGGTGCGGGGCGGGGGCGCGGGCGGTGGGAGCCTCCGGCGGGGGCGCTGCGCCGCCGGCCGCCGCCGCTCTCCCAGGAGAGAGCACCAACAAAGCGCGGGAAGAAGGGGCGGGGGAGGGAGGAGAGGAAGAAGGACTCGCCTGCCCCGCGCCAGGAACCCAGCTCCACAGCGAGCGGGCGCGCACACCGAGCGCTTCTCCCAGCCAGCAATAAACCGCGCCGCGATTGGCAGCGGGGGAGAACGAAGCGGCCCTACTATTGGCTGCCTGGCTGCAAAAGGGGAGAGGCGCGCGGGACCCAGCAGCGTTAGTGCTTTGCGCGGAAGATAGTAACGCAGTTTAAATTCGGCTCAGGCGGGAGAGGCGC
>WUAM01000137.1:1545795-1567008 GCA_024336885.1 Actenoides hombroni
ACTCCCCCTTTTCTTCTCCCCCTCCCACCCCCACCTTTTTTTTTTTCTTTTTCTTTTTTTTCTTTATTATCATTATTTTTAATTTTCTTGTCTCAAATGCCTCTCGAGTGCTGTAGAAAGAGAACACTGATTGCATTTGTAAGACTCTGTTTAGGAAGAAGTGTTTGTGAGAGCTGGTTATTACTGCCTTGTTTGTAGTTAGGCTTCTGTCCCTACCAGATTATGATTGCAATGATGCTCTTGCTCCCTGTTAGCGTCTAACATCAGGTGATGTAGAGAGAAATGTGGCAGTCTGAAGTGGGCAGTTATGGAATCATTCTATGGGGTGTCTGTTTGAGATGGAGCTAGACCAGGAAGAAGGGGAGAGCTGTGTTTTCTCCAGAATTCAGAAAACCTCAAGTGGAATCCTTAGTTATCCTTATAGTTCTGCAGAAATCTACCTTTAAATCAAATTACTTGTGAGGATATTGAGTTTGATGGCACTGGAAGGCTTTGTCCAAGCACAAGGAACCATGTGAAAGGATGTGATGCAATTGGCAGAACAAAGAGAGTGGGGCATGGGGGAGGGATGTGGTGGAAGGGACTATAGAAGGCTGGCATCTCTGGAGCAGTGAGAAGAAGGATTAAAGCTGGAGCGTTATTTTAGTCCCCTTGCACTTCCACTGAGTTGGGGGACTTTGGACAGTACAGTTTTGTAGCACCAAGGAGAATGAATTTAACGAGCCAGAAGATACTGGTGGTGGTCAAGGAGACTGCTGAGGGAATGAATTGAGAATGTTTTCTCATCTTTTCAAAGGTTACTTGATGTGAGCCAAATAATAGAAGGTGTGCTGGATGTTGTCACTGCCATGCCAGCCTTGCCTTGCCTTGTGTGCAAAGGTTTGGTCATAGTCATGACAGAAATCATTCATTGTATGTTCAGAATGGTCATAAAATGGAGGTTTGGGTTGAACAGTAAGTACTGGTTTAACCATTGACAGACTTTTCTTGTTTGAAATAATTCACTTTGGCTTTATGATATTTCAGTAGAAGGGTGACTGCACATAGCAGTGGGTATGGAAGCAAGGTAGAGGGCTTTTGGAGGACTCATGGGTTTGCAGTGATCAGAAAAGGGCAGTCCTATGTTACAGGAACATAGTCTTGAAGACAGATGGAAGGTTGAGGATGAGAAGCACAGACTGCAGTCTTCTTCTTTCACCTTAATCCATCTTGGTGCAGAAACTTGTCTGTGAGCAGTCTTTCTTTTCATGTGTGTTTAACCATCTTTTCCTTTTCATTTGTCTCTTGTCATCTTCTGTTTTCTCCATGTTAAAGGAAGCAGAGATGTTTAATTTAAGAAAAATAACCAGTTTAAAGGCAGTGTTACACAGCTCCAGAAGTAGCAACTATTGCAACTTGCAGTCTAGTACTTGGAAGATGAGAGTGATGGTGAGGAAGCCTGGAAGATTTCTGAGGTGGTTTGGGCGCATCAGGGTCTTGCATGAACAAGTTCTTGAAGCCGGACTGGGAAGGGCTTGTATATTTTGTTTAGTTTGTGTGTTAGTCTACAAAATGTCTAAACAAATACATATTCCCCTTCCCCCCCGACGTATTTGTCTTTTGGTCGTAAAATCCAGCTAGAATCCTGTAGAATGGTTAACTACGAGGAGTTTGTAAGTTAATGATTTTCTCTTTCATTTTTGGAAACACGTGTAGCTCTTGAGCCTGTCTTGATGGCTGTGCTGCAGTTACTGAGCTGCTTATGTCACTCGTCGATAGAAAGTTTTGGAATCCTGGTGCTGAATCAGTGAGTAGCTCCTGTTTTAGGCAGTTCTCTTGCCCCCCTCGGGGTTCTTTTGAAATGGGTTGACTTCTGTTTAGCATGGTACCAGAAAGTCACACTTTCTGAACTGTGGTACATAGCCAGAAATTGCTGTTGTCACTTGTGACCTAAGATCAAGCTGCTGCCATCACCCCTGTTGGTGAAGGTCGTTTGCTACTGGTTCCTCTGGTGATAGCTGGGAGAAATGAAGGTTAGGGGGATGTAGTTGTCCCTGTCGTTGACAGACCTACATACAGCTCACATGTAAACAACCCTACACTCTATTTATGTTTATATATTTATTTCTTTTCTTATGGCTGCCTGATCTTCAATGTCTGCTGCTGACAACTTGACCAGTATTATGGAGGAATTTTCATTATTGATGCCTCTGGACCTCCAAATAAACAACCAGTCAGTGAATAAGTACTGTATGGATTAATTAAATTATTAATCAGGATGATAGAATGTTCTCTAAGGTACACAATTCTGTTTCAAAGACAAATGAAGTCAATAGAAAGTTTTCCATTGAAACAAAATAGTCATGAGAGCAAATGCTGGTCTGTATGAGTAAGAATTTGATAGTCCAGTCCCTTCTGTATCTGCTGTTTTGAATAGTGGTAGCTAATAGTGCTAACTCGGGGGGATCCAGAAGTGCAGGGAACAGGGTGCTTTAGGAAAAATAAACCAGGTGTTGCAGAACAGTTTCTCATTTTTCAAATTTCAAGAAACCATGAAACTGGTTTTCTGTCAACTTAGATTTGTGAAACAGTGCTAAGCTGGTATCATAGCACTTAGAAATTGCATAAACTTGTTCCTGATTTCTGTACCATTCTTTTACTGGCCAATTAGTCATGTTGTACTCCCACTGCTTCCAGATACTGACAAGAATCACCATTCTGTTGTGTGTAGAGAAAAAAAAATAATAAAAGGAAAGGCAATTCTAAGCCTCTTGGTGAGAACTGGGCTGACTTGATTGTGTTCTTCCTGAGCCAGGCGTGTATTTCATGCCTCTGAGACCCAGCCTACTGCCTGACACAGTTTCATCAAACACACAGTAGCATCCTAAGTACTGATACTATGTGTTAAGTTTTATCAGAGTGATGTAGGGTTGAATAGTTTGGCATCCTATCATTGCACTTTTCAACGTGTCCTGTGCCAGCATTTTCAGGCCAGGAAGCAGACAAAGAAGAGCTACTTAGTTGGCTTTCCTGGTAAGTAACATGTATTTGTAGGAGACTTTTTCTGGGGAAGGTCTTGAAGGTCTCCTTTGTAGTAGAAAAGGCAGTGATGATTGTGGTCTCTTCAGCAGGTTGTAAGGGTAATTTTTTCTGACTATTCCATAGCATCCTCTGAGCTTGAAATGATTTGGGAGGAAAGTGAAAGCTGTGCTGTGATGGTACAGCCCAGGTAGAAAAGCAGTGGTGGTGATGTTATGTCTCTTAAGGCTGTAAGAGAGGCAAGGATGCAGGGGAGTGACTGCATCTTATGTAAAGCTGTTCTAACTGGGTAAACCAGTGGCTGAGCTTTTAGGCTCCTGTAAGGAAATAGGTGCTGGTTTTTCACCAAGTGTCCAGCTGCCTCATGAGCACTTAGAGGTGCCTTCTGTGCTGACTTTATGTCTGGAGTCCAAAATGAATTTACAGAATCTTTTCAGTGGTTGCAACCTATACTGGAAAAAGATGTATCTTGAAATAATCTCTCCTGGAGTCTCCTCTCCAGTCCTTCCAATAGCCTCTTAAGCCTACTAAACTCATCAGAAGCAAACTTTCTGCAGATCATCCAATACCCAAATTGTACCTGAGCAGCAAAAGTGAAGTTTGGTGGCAGAGCTCCATGGCCAGCCCAGTGCACACGCTCCCAAGACAGAATCACCCAGATCATAGGTGTCTGCAACATACAGATTTGTCTTTTAGCAGATTTCCTCCTGAACGTTCACCACATCCCCATGGCAAGCAGGTGGATGAAATTAAGGAGCTTTTAGGCATAAGGATGAACTTGCCCACAGGCAGTGAACACCAGCTGTTTCTCATAAAACTCTGTCCTTAACTCTTTGGTCCTGGCATTCAAAGGTGCATGCCCAATTTCATCCCAAAGTTGAGCCTGGGTGCTGTGGGATGGTGAAAGTCATGCGCCTGATAAATTGATAAGTGACAAAATACATTGTACTCTGATATCTTCCCTGCACCTCTGCCCTAAAGCTCTTTGTCTTCCATGGGTAATAAAATTACTCTTACTCATTCTCCTTTCCCCAGGAGACAGCCATCTTATGAGCTTTCCCTCAGCCCTCTCTGCAACCAATGTCTACCTGTCTTCTCAGATAGGTTCACAGCTTTAACTTTGAAGACTGGGCAGTCTGTGTAGTATTCAAATAAGAGCTTTTGTGTCCAGGAGCTTGTTTGTTACTTAACTGTATTCCTTGATCCAGGGTGGAGGGCAAAGTAAATTCCCACAGATCTCTCTCTGTAGTCTTTTAACTGACCACGAGAAGCAAAAAATTACGAATTGCCTACAAAGGTTATAATGCTGGTACACTAGGATGGAATATTGATTCAAATGGAAAGATAGCAGCAAAATGTCACCAGACTTTATTCAGTGCCATGACACGTGATGCTCAGGTTATTTCTGAGGCTGTGTGAAGAGTTTGGTGACCTAGGCTTCCAGAAGAGCTTAGTGTTGCTTAAACACGAGAAAAGTAGGGTTTTCTTTTGACTGTGAAAACATCTTGTTGAAAAGCATGATTGTATGGCATAAAGCTTGCTGTTCTTGAGGCCTTTTTTTCACTGCCGTAGATAATGAGTGCCTGACTAAAATCTTTTCAATACAGTCTGGACAAAGATCCTAATAAGCCATCTACTGAATGGGAAGGTGTACAAGATGCTCAGGCATTCTCCTTGCTTTTCTTTCCCCCTTCTGCCTCCCACCGTGCAGAGCTGGTTCTCTGTAGGACTGCATTACAGTCTCTGCGTGTCTGAAATCAGGAACAAGTCTTAGAGGAATGAAACTTTTATAAACCACTAAAGGCTACGTAGTTGTGTGTTGGCTGTTCACAGTTCGGGATGTTGAATCCAAGGCTGGAAATGAAGGTTAGTGTTGTTAAAGATCAGTCTTTAGGTGTGACAGTAATTTGGGCAAGATGATGAGCTTTGTTTTCCTAGCTCATGGTTCGGAGTCCGTAAGCTAATATGGAGAAATTGCCTCTTTCATAACAGCAGCTATCAGAGATCTGGATGTCCCTTCATCGTGTTTCCTGCCGTGGTTAACGACAGATGCCCAGGGAGGAAAATAAGGAAAGGGTCCTTTTGTAACAACACTTCCCTGCACCACTAATTGCAGAATGTTGAGAGAGGATTTGGGGGATTTCCAGGGTCAAGGGTGGTATCTCTGTTAGATCTGTTGAGCATTAGACATCTCCTTTGAATGTGTCCAGCCTCTCCTTGATCACACAAACTTTCAACATGCTGACTATGGAGTGTCACAGTTTAATTGCATATTGTGAGAAGAAGAGGTGCCTTTTACTTGGGATTTTCATGAACCTTCTACCTCCAAGCATCGGTGCCATGTAGTGTGTGTTGGAAGAGACAGTAAACGCTGTTCTGTCATCACCTTTTCAGTGGGAATTGTCATTCTAATGATAGACATGGAAATACAGGTGTGGGGAAAAGTGGCCAGTGTACTGTCCAAAGAGGTGCACAGATACGAAAAGATCTAGTTCAGAGCACCAGGTTACAGCAGGGAAATTTTATTTAAACTGAGAAAATGTTATGTGTGTGTAACAGGACTGCTTTTTGAAGGCATTAAGAGACAAATGGACTCCAAAAGCAGGATGTCTGGACTGCTAGCAAGTTTTCTTCTTGTTCTTAGGGCAGTGTATTTTTCACTTTTTGCAGCCTTATGGAATCATGGGATCTTGTTTTCTGATGTTAAATGTCTGTATTACATCGCTTAGGTTTTGATTCATTCTGTTAGTTAATTAATATTTGTATCTGGATGATGAACCTCTTTCATATATATACCATAAATGGATTTAATTATTCTTCATATTGTGTCTCCTGGAGGAGCTGGTTATTGGCGAGTTAAGGTTTCACGCTGTAGTCTGTGGATCTAGAGGTCTTTAAAACCTCCAGTGTATTAATACTGTTACCAATCAAAGCTGCTGCAGCTTTTTTTTTTCTTTTCCCTTCCTCGAGGGTACTGTAGTGGCCAGTTTGAGCATTAGCCACCAGATGCCAAGGTGGCTGCACGGTAACTGCAGCAGCATTTCAGTATCTAATAGACCGGGTCACGTGCAAACCCTCATTAAAATATGATTAAAGTATCCCCTTTTGTTTGTTAGATGGAGCCAAGCCCATGCTTTGTGCTGGACCCTCCATTATGTTTGTGCTGTGTGTTTTGAAATGCCTCTCATCTGTGAGGCTGATTGTTCACCACCCAAACCCCAGCCTCGCTCAAGCCCGTGCTGAAGATGCCCCGCGTTCAGCTGCCTTCCCCTTATTCTTCTCTCCTCTTACAGCCACTGATGATTAAATGGGAGGGAAGGAAAATGGTGTCTGCTTTCATCTGAAACGTAGTCTTCGAAGGACAAATATGAAATGCGAAGCTCCTGTTGTTGATGGGGGATGTCTCTTGTTTTCTGATACCTCTGCTTTTTAACTACTGGAGACCGCTGTCTTTTTTTTTTTTTTTCCTTTTCTTTTCTTGGTTTGGTTGGTTGTTGATTTAATTAATCAGCCAGTCTTACAGTTAGAGAACCAGCATAAATGATGGTGGTAATCTGCCATGACCACCTATGGTAGGATGCGAATAACGAGAGAATAACAAAAACTGAACAACTAAATTAAAGAAATGAAAAGGATTTAGTTACGCTTTTTAAGACAAGGCTCCTTATCTTGTCTGGAAGCAGAAAAGAAATGGCTGTTCATCAGGTTTGGGGTTTTGTGAAATATGGAAACCAGTATGCTGCAAGCTCAGAGATTCCCAGCATGAGCCCACAAAGGTGTCTTTGATCAGGTAAAGTTTTGGCAGTAGCTATGGAAAGTGCAAACTTACTGGAAATATGGTCTAGTTGATCAGATCCTACCATCAGGGTAAACGACTGGAGAGGGACAGCTGATTTCTAGTGGTCTTTGGGATTTGAGCAAATGAAGAGGTATTATTTCCAAATCGAGGTGTTGCAGAAGAAGAAGAGATAGAAAACGCTACGTAAGTTCTTCGATCTGGCTTTTCTTTTGACACTCTGTGGAATCAGATGATTTGGCACTTGTAACTACTGTGGGTAAGAGGCATTTATAAGAAATAAAATCCAATGTATATGTGGCAGTGATGGGGGAGGCGTCTGTTCTGAAAACATCTGAGATGCTGGAAAGCGTGTCCCCAGTGGGAAAGAGAAATTGCAGAGCTGGCACCAGGGCTCGCTTCATGTGCATGTGTGGCCATATTTAGAAAAGGATCAACACTAGGAACTGAATTATTAGAGGAGTGAGTGGCTGGAGCGATTGAACAGAAAGGAAATGACTTGTATTTTGCTTGTTCATTTGGGGCTGGCCAGACGGTGCTGTGGGAGGGTTGCTAACTCCAGGCTGGCTGCCTGGGCGACGTGAATCTTGAGATGAGTTTCCGAAGGTAAATGTTTGTTTGATGTAAAGCTCCACGGCTGCTGTTCCCTGCGTTTGTACGTGGCTGCCTTCTGTCTGCAGGTGGAAAATGAACAGGCGTGTCTGAAAATGACCCTCTCCACTTGGAAACCTGGTCTGGAAAGACCTGGTCCAACCCTTGGTGGAGGAAAGTGCAGGATGCTCGTAGTCTATGTAGCGCCGTGGGAAGCTTCTGGTTTCTGGTACATCTTGCAAACATTCATGTGTATGTGTAAAGCAAACAACAGCCAATTAAAAAGAAACCCAAAACACAACACCACATTTCAAAGAAGTTATATATGAAAAAAGCAAGCTGTCTTACTGGCAAATAGTTGTCAGTAGTTCGTTACAGTTATTGGCACCTATGTGGCAGTTGTTAGTCCATTGTGGCTGTGTTGCAATACATCACATTACATAAATAAAGAAACTCATTTTTGAGGGGATTAAAACAACGCTGGTAAGGAGACAGACAGAAGGAATGCTTTCAAAGTTTTTAGCAGTTAAACTCCCCTCCCCTTATGGTTTGGTTTTTTTTTTATGCTGCTTCTTGTTACACTCATCAAGATTCATTTTGAAAGACTTTTTTCGTTTTGGCAAAAGAGTTGATGAGCACAACTGGCAAGGAACCGCCGCCGAGCAACAAAGAATTTCTGTCTGGCTAGAAACTGTATTCGAGGCCATCTTGGAGCACTTTGGGAGCTAGAGTAGAAACTCTGTGGAAGAAAGGCCATTCAAGTAAAGTTGCACGTTTTCCTCCCCGAAATTAGCATACCAGAATACTTTATTGCAGAGTGTTTAGAACACTTTGTACAAGAAATAACAGTAAGTTGAAGATTGCTAACTGAGGAGCTGTAATGATGCCAACTGACTCTTTTTTTTTTTTAATGAAAGCTTTGTATACATAACAGGATGAGTCATCACTGGAGAGTTCTGAAAGTGTTTGGCATCCTGAAGAATCCTTTTGTATGTCTCTGCTGCACAGAAAAAGTATTTTTGTCATGAAACTCTGCCTTAAGACGTGGTGCAATCAGCGAAAGCTCAAGGCGACCGCTTTCTAATGCGGCTTCAAGTGGGACTTTCTGTTATGGTTTTAAAAATATTTTGGTATTCTTAGATCTTCCTGAATAATAGGTTGAAAATACCGAAGTAGATTGTTGGCTGTGAATTTTTTTTTAATTATTTTTTTTTAAGATTTGGTTTCAGACAGACTTCTTTTTGTGAATGTGTTTTTTCAAGTGTGTAATAAAAGCTGGAGTGCTTTGCTTAGCTCGAATACAAGTATCCGCAATCCTCCGGTTCTAGGAGAATACTGTAATACCTTTTGCCTTATTCATACAGGGTCCCTGTTGTAAACTCACCGTAGCTGCTTATCCGTGTCATACTCAGTTCAAGAAAGTTTCTTTTGATACAGTTGTCAGGTAGAAGAACTGGTTGACCTTGGTAGTTCCTGTTGTGTCTCTTCAGAAACTTGCGGAGTTGAAAGGTTTTTTTCTTACATGTGTTAGGAGCATCAGTAGTTGCTGTCCTTGCTCAGAGCAACTAAAGAAACAGAAAGATAAAAATAAATAACTAAAAAGAAACAGAAACCTTTCTGAGGGTTTAAAGTGATCCTAAGTAACATGTCAGGCTACCATTGTATTTTGCCCATGATTTTTCCTATTGATGCGAGACCTCGTTTGTACAATGTTCAAGTGTGTGCAAGGCAGCAGAGATTGAATTTTGCAGCTGGTGAAATAGGGTAGCAAATGGAATTGTTTTAAATAATTACAGCACACCTCAGAAGATGCACTGCTGAAGAAGGAACTGGGGGGGGAGGCACCCTGAAAAACATCATACATTCCTAAAAATCTCAGATAAAAATCAAGCTATTGGTCAATTCTTTCTTATCTTGTAGTAGTGATGATATATATGTATATCTGATGATGATATGTGTTTGTTTATTGGATATAAAATTTAACAGTCTTAATTCCTGTGTTTTCTTCTGAACGAACCTGAGTATGAAATCTATGGCTAAGGAAACTTGGAAAAAAAAAAAAAGAACAGAATTCTTCAGAAGAAGAATTCATGAAGTCCTCAGAATTTGTAGCTTTTCATCGGGGCGGGGGGGCTTTAATAATCATTTAAACTTGTATAGGCTTTTAATCCAAATTCCTGGAATGATCCTGGTAACTGAAAGTACAGAAGAATGGCTTTTAGAGAGTCCTTGAAGTACGTAGGTTAATTATTCAGCACTGCACATGCAAGTGGGATAGTTTTGAGTCAGACTCTCGGGCTCATCTATTTTTATTTTACTGATTTGGAAATGAAACAACAGGAATGTATTTAGCTAGTAATATCCTTAATAATGACAGTTTTTAAGTCCAATGGTACTGCCAAGCAATGCTTTCTAATGGTAGCACCCTTTCTCTGTGTGGTTTTTCTTTAAGCTGGAAGTTCTTAGGCTGTGTGTTACCAATTCAGTGGTATTCTACAATAAAGTAAACGTTGGATCATGCTAATGTGGGGTGTGTCTAGTGCAACTGAAGCCCTAGTTTGTTTTTATTTTCCAAGGGAGGCTAAACCTCAACTTTTTACCTCTTCCAAAAATGAAATCAACCCTCAACGTATCTGGAAATTGAGCCATAGAATTGGATATAAGAAAATAAGGTGTTGGGGTGTGTATATCTGGAGAAGGTAAAATATTTGCTGTTATTGTTAGTTTTACCTTTGTCTGGCATCCTCTCCCAGCTCTTACTGGGAGGAGGTCTCCTTCAAAATACTGTGCTTTCTTCAACAAAACGTTGTTTCCAGCTGTTCAGATGAAGAAAGTTTCCCTTGAGGACATTGAACCAACCACGTTACCTTTGCTTTCGGAGCCAAATGCCAAGGAGAAGGCCAGTGTTTGTTACTTTGTGAGGTGACTTTATGTGCTGGTTTTGTAGCTTCTAGGCCAGAACATTGACACCTGAAATTTCTGGGTGTCTTTTCTCCCAAGTCTTGAGAGTTCAGGTATCCTGGAATACCCATTTTTCAGTCTGCTGAGTGCTGCAGAGCCTGGATGCCCTTGTAACCTTAAGTTTGGAGTAAAAAGATACTGCTGGTGTAATCTGTCCTGGGAACAGCCCAAAGATAAGTGGAGAAGAAAAGGTGGTGAAGCTTATTGAAGGCTTCCCACCTCATCTCTCCTGATGAACTGGTGGTTTACCTACTCATGGTTTGGTTTTTTCCTTTTAGTAATGGAAACTTTCTAGTTAGCTTTACATTCCCAGGGCATTCAAGGCCACGATTCCAGAGCTGTGTTCGGCTGGCAGCAGTGGCTTAGGCGGGTGCCTTTTCTTGCAGCTGCTCAGCCCCGTTCCTCTGGCAGTGCCACTGCTGCCGTGCCTGTGTGGAGAGCCTGGCTGCGAGCTGGCTGCTGGAAAGGGTACGTGCTCCTTACCCCTTACTGCAGGTCAACATTCGCCCTTGGCCAAGCCCTGGTAGTTTTGCTTTGACCCCTGCTGGCTCTTTGTATAAAGCTAATTTTCACCTTTGTGCACTCTCCTCGTAAAATCATAGTGTTTGGAGGAGCTTTTAAAAGGAAGAGGTCTCATCAATGGCAGTGGTTCTAAAAATAAAGTGTATTGGGTTATTTATTGTTTTATTTACTTGGTCTTTACCTTTTTTAGCTTCGAGCTCAGTGTTTCCTTTCACTTCCTATAGTAAATTTGTGCTCTTAACCATTTTTTTTTCTAGTTAACAGACTTGCTGATAAAATTCTAGATCTTGTACAGTTTTAACCCTTGTAAGTAATTTGATATTTAAAATGGTTCAGATATGCAGAAAAAAAAGGACAAAATTCGGTATAGTATCATCTTTATAGTGTCAGTAACAGGCACTCAGCAATCGGGTATCTCCTGTTGTGCCTACATCTGCTTTACTTGCCAGTAAACTAAACCTTCCACGAGTCAAGACAAGCTATGTCTAGACTACACACTCGTGAGATTTAAATTTTGAAAGGAACACAGTTATTCAGAATTACCTTGGTACTTTTCAAAAGCTGGAATCCAGGAACCTGACTTTGGAGTCACCTTTGTGAGTATTCGGTGCAAAAAAAAAAGAGATGGCTCAAGCCAACAAAAAAAGATCAAACAGATTGCTCAAGATAACAGCTGTCTAAAGAGTTTGTGTTGTGATGTGCTAGTGCTGAGCTTTTAAGGATGAGAAAGTAAGTGTTAATCGTGTATTTGACTTAGGGTACTTGCGGAACAGTTTACAAAATACAGGTGCTCTATCAGTGTGTCGTGGAAATTTGACTTGAAAATTCAATACCAATTGAGTGACAATCCCAGTGCGTTTGAAATTGCTGGTATCCAAGAAACGAGGAAGGAAACCCATCCGAAAGAGTGGAGCTGGGTAGAAGTGGTTAAGGGCAGACTGTAGGGCTTAGTGCTGGGTGCAGCCTTGCTGCTCTTCATGAGCTGGAAGGAGGCAGAAGCAGCAAGCTAATGGTGTTGGCAGGCAGTGTGGAGGTAAATGGGTCTGGCAGTGCAAGGAGAGAGAAAATGGAGAGGAACGTAGGTTAGGAATATACAAAATGTGGAAGAAGGAGGAGGAGGTTCCCCCCACCCTCCTCTAACAGATAAACCCCCTCCCCTACTGAGGCAGTCAGGGCTGATGGTTTTTCCAAATACTGCACCGAGAATCTTGCAATAAAAACAATTTGAAAGGGAACAACAGAAAAATGAATTCTTTTTTTTTTTTTTTACAAATCATATTTTAATTACCTCAACTATGGTATGAAGACTGAGAGCATTACCATTTGTGATACAGCTGGGCTTTGTGTCCATGTGAACAGCAGGCGTGTCCACGGGATAGTGCTGCTTTGAGAGTTAAACAGTTAATGCTCAAGCCTAAGTTTAATTGAAATGTGTCTTGGGCAAAAAAAAGATGTAGTTGGTAAAATGCAGTAGTTAATAACTGAGCATATTTAAAACTAGCAACTTTCTGTTTTTATATTAAAATTACTAAACCTACTTTATCTTGTAGATGTGCCTTTTAGGCAGAGATCTCTTTTTTTCTATAGCCTAGGAACTTGGAAAACAAAGTTATGCTTGGAGAAATGAGGGCGTTTTTATAAAATACCATTTTCTAGAAATAATATCTGTAGTCCACAATGGATAAAACCATGTCAATAGTTATTATCATTCTAAATAAATAAATAAAATTACCCACTGTTGAACTGTCCCAAATGTAACCTCAGCTGCTCTGCAGACAGACACTGAGACTAGCCCAGCAGCATTTACCAGCTGTGTGTAAGAGCTATGCTGCACGTAAAGGGATTTCACATTTTATTATGTGGGAGGGATGATGTCAGTTTGGTTGATTATGCCCCTTTCAAGCTGCTGTGATAATTACCTGCTTGTTACCAGAAGTGTCGAACCCATTTTCAGTTCTTGTTTGCTTTTGCTGTCATGCCCTAATTGCTACATAATTTTGTCCCTGCCAATTACTACCTTGGAGTTGAATTTTACAGCGAAGAAGTTGTAAGAAGCAATAAACTAATTGTTTTTTAGACCTCGTGATTTCAATGGAATATTTGATTATTCTACCAAGTATAGTGCAATACATGCTGCTCACTTCTGTGAGCTGGTGAAATCCCATGGTTCCTACTGAAATCAAGAGGATGTGGAAGGCGTGACTTTCTGGGAGGGATTTGCAGTCGAGATGGCTGTAGTAGGCTCCTTGGTGCTTAAATATGCAAAAATGAAGAGGTGTGGAGAATTGATGGCTTCCAACTTTCTATTTTGGATGTAAATATATTTACTACATTGTTTGGAGGCAGGAACTTTTAAGTTTGGTTTGGTTTTTTTTTTTTATTACTCTTTCCCTTCCTTTTCTTCTTATGAACACTGTGAGTTTTAAAAGTTGCCTTTATAGATATTAGGTCATCTGATGTGATTCTTTATTCATAGTTTTCTATGAATGTGTAATGTAAATGGATTTCTGTAAAGGTGCTGGGCCTAACAGTGGTTTATATTCCTATTACAACTATTTGTTTGAATTATTCACTGGAACAAAGCCTGCAGTAATTGGGTTAAGAGCTGGCTGACCAAGCACTTTGTTGTCTTTGGGAACTGTCGTTGCCTTGCTTTGGGTTTTTTGGGTGGTCCTCTAGCAATAAAATCTGGTGTTAGTCAATATTAATAACAATTACTGCTGTTGAAATCTGTGTGTAGAATGACATGAATGAGCATAGGGAAGAGGCAGAAGTGGGGTTTGGATGAAGCACTGTTAAAGAGAGTGTCCCTCACAAAGAGGAGAGGGATGGGTGTCACTGTGCAGAGGGGTGGGGAGGGGGCTGCAGTCTGGAAAGGAGCATGTCTGGAGAGGGACTGAGAGGCTGGGGTCTTTGTGGCTGCTCCCTGAAGCTCTGTTTGTCACAGAGACTGAGAGATTGCCTGTTGCCATTTTAATGTGATTCAGGTATCCACAGCTGAAAGGCTGAAATGTTGGCAGAAAGTCCTGAAGCGAACTAAAGATTGTAGAGAGCTTGGAGGAAATTCCTTTGGTGAGAAAGACAGAAGTGCTCGGGCTGTTACGTCGTGGGAGGTTGGGGAATCCAAACCCTAAAATGAAGTGGTAGCTTGATTGCAGTGGATAATATCTCCAGTGGAGAGAACACTGAGCTCTTCAGGGTTCCCTGATGTAAAAGGTACAACAAGAGCCAGCGGTTGAAAACTGAAACCGGAGAAGTTCCCATAGGAAATGAGCGCGGATTCACAAGGAGGAAGAAAGGACAAAGGGCATGGCAAAGGCAGTGCCTTTCTGAAGGGTGGGCTGCAGTCAGTGACGGTTCTTGAGGGAGATTTATGGCTGTTAGACTCCCGTGGATGCTGGTTCTGGCATTGTACCCAGTGAGTCTGGGAGCAGGCTGATTTCCGTCTCAGTAGCAGTCTCCTCAGCAGCTTTGTCACGGGTGGTGTACTAAGTGCTGAACACCTTTGTGGTCCAAGATGCTTTTCCAAGGTAATCTTTAATACATCGACTGCAAAAGCCCAAGTCTGAGGACACAGTAGACCTCAGCTGTCATTCTTTTGTCATTGTGAAGCCTTTCACTACTTGAGGGAAAAATTGCATTGTGCAGAAATCCAGAAAAAAACCCACCCAAAACAACAAAAAATCCCCACAGAAGTAATACTGTAACTAAAATTCATGATTTTACTGCTGAAATTCCTGTGTGGCCAAACTGTGAAGCAGCCTCTGCTCTGCCCTGTCGTGATACCAAGGCAGTACTTGGGTAAATCTGAGTAGCCTTAGGGCTGCTCAGGTACATAGACCCCTGTGTGCTTCCCTGGCTGAAGCACATTCACAAGTGATTGCAAGTTTTCAAGCTGCTATGCCAACTTTGGATACCTGGAAGTACTTCTGAAAGGTTTGATTAAGATAATTTTTGAGGCTGTGTGGTCTGGTGAGTGGAACTGAGTTTTCATGCTGCAAATGTTAATTAGAAGCATATGTGTATATGTAAAAAGCAAGCTGAAACCAAAGTATAAATATCTAAGAAGCTGTCATTCCAGAAGGTCTGTGCTCAGAAAAGATTAGGTAAATATACAAATAGTCCCATTATAAATCAGCTTCAGTATCATCTCTGGTTATCTTTGTTACTTGTTTTTTCTGGTGGCTTCTGGAAAAGTTAGGAAGTAAGTGATTCAGATTGTGATTTCCAAATCCTTTCAGACAGCATTGCTTACACCATCACTAAAAGAAGCTTCACTTGCTTTGTTCCCTTTCCTGCTTTTCCAGCTACTCCTTCCTGTCTCTGCTCTGCTCCCTTGCTGCTTCCAGCACAAATGTTCACGAACCTCTAAGGCATGAAACAGGATAACTGGTCTGGATGAAAATTAGCTGTGTTTTGCTGGGTATCAATTCAATCTGTGTTAATTCTTCAACTTTATTTTCAGTGTTATCTCTATGTCTTCAGGTTAGCACATTTGAATCTTGAACAGCTTGATATTTCTTTCCATACCGAACATCAGATTTGAGAATTATTTTCCTGGTACCTTAAAAACATGTTTCCTTGCCTATTTAAACCAAGTATTTCTGTGGAACTGGAGAGAAGAACTGCAGAACTCGAGGACATTTTGCACCACGCAGTGCAGTAAATGGAGTAAGCTCACTGCTTGTGTGTCCTTGGATGATGGCCTCAAAGGAACTTGACCTGGAGGTATCAGTTGGTCTTCTTGGATGACTTCCATTGTAGTAGTTGCTGTAACAAGGTTCGCTGAATACGTGCCCCTATCGTGTGACACGGGTACAGTTTTGTTTATAACTCTGACCTGTATCGTGTGACGTAGGCCGAGCAGTAGATCATTCTTCTGGTAGCACTTCTGTCACAGCCTGATCTCATCTCATGCTGGGGGGGGGTGGGGGTGAAGGAGATGATCAGGTAGTTGAACTCCTCTAGCATCAAGTGCTTGAAAACCCATCTCTTTATTAACATGCCTTTAAAGAAAACTGTAAGGTCAATTAAAGAAATTAGATTATAACCATTCTAAAAAAATACTGTGAATTTATCTAGTTAATCTTCAATCCAGGAGACTGGCATAGAGGAAAAAAAAATCCCAGATAAATTCGCCTCGTAATGGTTTGTAGTGATCTCAAATAGAAGGGAAATTTTGAGAACACTGGTGTACAGCAATGCTCATTGTCCCACAGAAAGATGATAATTTAACAGTCCTTTGCCCAGAAGATTAGATGCTCTCTATTTTAAGTACCTGGGGCTATTTGTAACCTATCTGTAATTGTAAGAAGGCAAATATACGTCTCTGGGTTAGAAGAATCCTCTTCAGGGATGGGGAAAAAAGTGTTGGACGATTTTGTTAGCAGAATGCAGCATTTCTGCCTTATCCATGCCCCTAGAGATTGATATATCTGTTTATACAGAAGCTTTTAAACGTGTTTGAAGACTTGTATTAGTTGTGACTGCACTTCAGAACATTGCTTATTATGCTACTTGTATTGTTTACATTTCACAATAGTATTTCCAGAGTTTTATTTACTCTGGTATAAAAATAGTTTCCATGATCTGGCTTTTAGGATTTAGTTCTAGTTTGAAAACAGTTCTGTTATAAGATAAACAATTCATGTGAATTATAAATTTACACTGACACCCATCCAGTTACGTTGCCCATTTTCTTTTTTAGGTCTGTTTTTATTCTTCTGAGATTTTCCAAGCCTTCTGAACAAGTTCTAATGGATTTTTAATTAGGGAGCAGATCTTGTGGTTTTTTTCCCTTTGGCTTTCTTAGGTTTAGCAGTTATATTGAAAGAAAAAATATTTCATAATACTTGTTGACATTATCTGAAATAAAAAAGCATTTCTTTATAAGGAGCACTAAGGGTGCTAACAGATGGAAAAGATACGTGGTGATATGACATTCATTTCTGTTGTGTTTTTTTCCTGGCTAGATCAATTTTAGATGGGTAATGACAAACTGTAGTTAACATGCAAGAACTACTTTTCTTGTGTGCCATCAATTAATTTGGGTATTGTTGAGAACATTCTACCTACTGTGTTCTAGGTCAGCATCTTGCAGCAATCCAGGCTATTTGTATCACTTGGGGTGCTGCCGCTCCTTCCATGTCCCGTTCCTTCTAGTTTCAGCTTAAATGCTTGTTGGGGGAGGTGGCAGGGAAATACACTGACACTGCTGCCTGTTCATAGCCTTTTCTAAACAGTTCACTTGACATTGGTGGCCTGACTCCTTTCTCAGGGAATCCTGTAACACAGGACAGGTGGCATTTTTGTGATACTGGTGGGATCAGAAATACTTCAAAAGCATACGAAAGACCGGAGTGGCTTTCCATGTGATCTGCAGGAAGACTTGTGCTTGGGGTTGGGTCTAAAGATGTCAGTAAAATTGATTTGAGACAAAAGACACTGAGCTTTATTCCATGAGAAAGCATGAGGTGTTCTGAGGTGACTGATGCATTTTGATAGATATAAGTTCTGGAAACCTCTCAAAACGATGCCATGGGATTGGGGTTTAGTTTGTCTGAAATAAGCTGGTATAATAGGCAGGAGTTGAATATTTGCACCCTTTTTTGAGTATCCGAACTGAACTAACAGTGAATAAAAGCAACGGTTAGAGCTCTTTATGATCTTTATATGCAGACTATACTTGCTGGGTATAAACCCAATTTTTTTGATTAAAAAATTTTGTCTTAGCTTGTTGAGCGTTTGTATGCCTGTGCTGTGTGTGGCTGGGTATGAAGACAGGCAGCACAGTGCAACTGCATTTCATGTATCCAGTGAGAATATTTAACTGGAGCAGACAAACCCATTTTGAAAGAATCTTCCCAGTCTTACCGTGGAAGGACTCTGGCAGACTGCGAAGCTGCAAAAGGAAATCTTTGAAAATGACTCTTAATTAATGGTGCTAAAATTACAAAAATCTGCTCACAGAGACCAAAACTTCCACCAGGTTCCAAGTACTTGGCAGCTGTTTCTCATGCGTGATGACTCAGATCTACTGAATTTTATGTATGGGATCTTGAAATCACCAGCCAGGAGAGTTTCAGCCCTTAGCATTGTATCGCCACCTTTATTCAGAAGCGAGTAGCCATCAAACCTGGCAACGGATGCTAGAGCAAGCAGCTGGATGCTTCTTAATTCCTAAAAAAGACATGAGCTTGGTAACGTTGTGGAGAAGAAATTCTGAGCACCATGGCAGTCACAAGACTGGAGGAGCTAAAACTCGCCGTCGTCATGGAGAAACAAATCTTGTGTGCGCGTCTCGGCGGGTGCTTCTGCTGCCCGTCAAGGAAAAAAAAAGAGTGGTTGATGCAGTAGCATATTTTGATGCGGTTTGGTTTGCTGAAAAGCAAGGGGAATGTGGACAAGGACAGTGTGTGGTGGTGCAGCTCCACGTGTCAAACTCCTGCCAAGGTTGGAAGGGTTGTGTTCTTCACAAGGCCAGTGGTCCCTCGGCTGTTGCTGTTGCCATTCCATTCTCCTTGCCTATAAAAACAGAAGTGGAAGCATTCAGTGGTCTTGATAAGTATTAATTAACAAACTCATTGAAGAACCTCACACTAAGGAGATCCGGGGGAATCATAAGAATGTAGCCGTTACCAAGTCTGGAGCCAGGTAGATACACAGAACAAGCTGGGCTTGGAAACATGCTGGTGGCTCTACTTGTAGCTGCTGCTGCTCTCAAAGATTTGTCTAATTTGATTCCAGAAAAGATTTAAAAAAAAAAAAATATCACAAGTGCTGAAATCCTGGTATGTTTTTTACATCAGTTTGATAATGAGCATGGCTAAATGCATTGGTAACCAATACATAAAGGATGTAGTTTATGCAAAACTGCAGATACATGATGTGCTGGAAGGTTGTAATTGCTGCAGAACTTTTTCATATTTATTTTTGGTAATTACTTCTGAAATGTGGATAATGGTTAAGGTCTGCGTGTCATGTGGTTTGTGCTTCAGAATTCAAACTATAAGCTTCAAGTCAGACAATGAGACTACCTATCAGAGGGAAGGTAGAGCTTGAGAAACAAGAATCTGTAGCAGTTTTTGATGCTGTATATTGCTGAGTTAACGTGACAGATATTTGACTAAAAGTAATTCTCATTTATAGAATTTATAGATGTCTAAACAGTCAGTTTGAAGGCTAAAAAGAAAGCTGAAAGATCTGGAAGCCTTTTATCTGCTTTCTTACTCTGTTATTTGGAAATTTGAACAGTACTCACCTGTAGATCAGCAGCCTGGCTTCATACTCAGTTTTTCTCCTGTAATGGTATCACTGAGAGGTATGCAGAAGGCCATCACAGTGCAGTAGCCATAGCCTCAGTATTTTAGTCCATAGCTGGCTGTAGCAGAGCTGTGACTCCATTGGTACTCTACAGGCTCTTGTGGAAAGTTTATTATTTCATATGTCTGCAACTGGTAACGGTTCTGAATCCTCCTAGTTTGGTCCTTGGCTGCTGTGACCCTGTCTCTCTGGTAACACCCTCACTGAGGATGTTCCCAAATGGGTAGCAAGGTGGGAAGATGGTTTCATGGTCCTGTTAGTAAGCCTCTGTTTCAGCTCGGGTAGTCTTCATCTGCTTTCTCTATTAAAAGAGCAGCTCCAGACTCCAATGGAACACCCAGAAATAACTTCAGAAAGAGCAAACACAGAAGACAGTCACTTTGGCCAGAGCAGCCTCATCACCCAACAGCGTGTAGCTTCAGGCTCCTGGATCTGGTGGCTTTCTGCAAAACTGCATGGTGATGAAGATTTTCCAACAGTGGGCTGGCATGGCTGTTACAGGAACGGTGCTGCTCTGGTTCGGGGCAGACAGCTCTGAGGAGTGCCTGCCAGCAGCACATCCCATTGGCCTTCTGTCAGCCTAGCGTGGAAAGGGATTTTGCACCAATATTGGCCTGAGAACACACATAGGACAGGTAACTATGCAAGGGCCGTTGAAGTCAAAGATGCAGATAACCCCAACCTCACCTTTACTTAAAGGTGCTAATTAATTTGGCCTGTAAATTGTTGTCAGAACTGTGCGATGTAAATTCATTTGGACGGGTGATATTTTACACAAAGCCTATCTCGGGACAGCCTTTTGTCTTGGGGAGCTCTGCATTCATCAGTGGGTTTCCCTTGTATTAGCTTAGTTTTTGTGACTCACTCTGGAATGAAAGCAAAGATGCACCTCCGACAGCCAGTACAAATAATCTGTTCAAGACTCTCATTTGCATTTCTTTGGGCAGCACAGAAAATCTCTGACATTTTCCTTTCAGTGCTGGAAAAGTTGAGATAAGAATCCTCGAATGGAGACTGGG
This sequence comes from Actenoides hombroni, assembly GCA_024336885.1. NCBI lineage: Eukaryota > Metazoa > Chordata > Aves > Coraciiformes > Alcedinidae > Actenoides > Actenoides hombroni. The sequence goes on from WUAM01000137.1 coordinate 1,566,025, forward strand.
TTCTTTTTATGTTTTTTTCTCAAATATCCCTGATCTCAAAGGCTGTAATTTTTTATTTCAGGTGTTTAGTGCTCTCAGTGGTAACTGTGTAAAATGTAGATGTGAAAAAAGTTTCTTCTCTGAACATGTTACAGCTGCGGGAATGAGGAGTGCTGAGGGAATGGACATTTGCTGGTTAAAGGAGACGTAAGATGGGAAGTTGCAATGTTCTGGTTTTAAATGTAAGCTGGGTCACTTCTCTTTGGTGTAGTTATTTATGAAAAGATTATTGTGCTTTCGAAATGAGAAGTGTTAAGATACACATTTTTCTTTGCTTGTCCCAGGAGACCAATAGGCAATATCAGGTATATTTTGGAGATCTTTTAATAATGAATCTGAAGGTTGAGCAGATTCTGCCATCAGATTGTAATACGTCTAGTTCTGTAGATGTTAAACAGAAATGGTTTCCTACAGTTTTTCACTTCTTTCTGTTACTAAAAGGTCAGCTTTTTTTCACCTTTGTATCACTGGTGATATTTCTGTTGCACATCTTTTCCGTACAGCAGGGCCCTTCTGCTTTAATACACACATACATAAGCAGTAAACAGAAAAACAGTACATGTTGAATTCTTTTTTTCTTCTATAATATATGAAAGAAAATACTGTGGAGGGCAAGTGCATATTTTCACCTGTCATTGATTGTTCAGTTAAAAAAATCCTCTTAAGAACCTTACAAGTGGGGCTCAGTTTGAAGGCACTGTCAGACTGATAGCGAGTTTCCTGGTTTAGGTTTGTTAGTTGTTTAGAGAGCTATTGGGATTCATTCTAGCTAGCTGGCCTCTCCGCTGCTCCCAGAGCCTCAGCTCTTTTTCTCTACTCTTAGAAGTAGTAAAGACTACATTGAAAAGTAGTGTTCAGAGGGGGGGGGGGGGGAAACCCCTTCCCTTGTAAAGTGGCCTGGGAATTATTCTTTGCTTCCTTCTGTGGTTCCCCGTGGAAGGGGCT
>WUAM01000137.1:1568818-1581537 GCA_024336885.1 Actenoides hombroni
CTTTTGTTTTCTCCTTCTAAATTGAACTCCATTGTAGGAAGAAGGGAAGGGAGAAGGGCAGTCGCAGAAACCTTGGCAGCAGTTCAGCCCGTGTAGCAGGCCCTCTGCCTGTTGTGCTGGCTGATCTTTATTGGAGTGTTCTGGTAGAGCCTGTGTTGGTCAGGCTCTGCCTCTACGTTTTGTTCGTGGTTTGTAAGCTGGAGGAGCTGCAGCTCATCTCTGCTTGGTACTTCTGCTGTCGTGAGCTGATGGGCTTTCCTCAATGGCGTGGAAAAGCGTGGTGTAGGTATTCCTCCTAGTAAGAAAGTTTGGGGATTGAGCTTTCGGATGTGGAGCAGAGCTGAGGTTACACTGCTCAGTTGCACCAGTTATGGGCCGGTGCTGCCTGGCTCCGTGTGAGCGAAGGGGAATAGTTATGGGCTTGCTGTTCTGGAATTGGTTTAGGGCAGCAAAAGCTGGCCCTGCTGCTGTCTGTCTTCAGAAGCCTTTCGCATCCTCCTTCATAAAGATGGACTTCAGAAGCCCCAGGGGAAGGGCAGGAGCACAGGTTGCTTTTCCCACTTTATTTAAGGGGGAGTGGAATAAGTGAATAGAAAAATAAAAAAATTGCAGGGTTTATCAGTGGAAAAATCACTGTTATGCAAACCAGACAGAGGCTTTTTACATAAAACTATTAAATAAAATGTATGGACTTAATGCAAATACCATGAAACAATCCATTCTTACTACAAATGTTGATCACGACACGTAGGTATGCCATCCAGCCTTCTCAAATGGCATTTTCTGGGGAAACATTAAATTCTAGCTGTCAGTACAGTGTATATTGCACTGTTTTGTGACTTGAATTATTTTTTTTCTCTAAGCCAAACGTAAATTTGTAGGCTACAAAATCTCTTTGGAAGATTGTGAAATGCATGTAACCAGCAAAAATAGGTTAATGATACAATCCAGTATTTTTTCTACCACGTCTTCAGTTTTATTTCAAACCTGTACAGCATTATGAAGGTTTCTTGTAGAATATTTGGGGAGGGGAGTAACAAAAAAACACCAGATGTGGTTATATCTTTTGCTGAAAGAAGCAATTATATTTAATTAATTGAAACCACTGATTTTCCATAGTATAAATAGGCAACTAAAATACGGTAGGGAGTTCAAGGAGTGAATACTGCTCTTGTTTAAACAGAATGGTTAAAAAGACTGTGTAAGGTACTCGGTGTTTAATACATGAAATGCAGTTTTAATAGAAAATCTGTGGCCATATGTAAATTTATTTAATAAACATAAACAATCATAATTTTCTACTATGCAGTGACCTTTATGCAGAGGATGGTGCTGGAGAATACTGAAGTGGGGTACTTGTGACGAAAGCAGGATTGCCATTTGCCTTTCAAACTAATCCTAGTTTAGTACAAACTTGTAACTTGCGTTGCAGATAGGTAGCTGGTAGAAGAATAATTGGGATAGGATTTAGAAATAATCCTTGTTCTTAGCTGGTTGTGTTCTGTAAAGCTTTTGAGCATTCCCGTGCCAAGGGTGGTGATTTCACCTGCCTGCATTCCCATCTTTTCATTTGGTGCTGGCTGATGGTGCTGAGGTGTGGGGAACAGCTACAAGAAATGTAACACTTAAATGCTCTTTTTTTTCTTACCAGCACATTGGGTTTGTGCTAGGAGAGTGTTACCTCTTTCTTGCTGTGTCTCAATCTTGCTGGAAGAGCCTGTTCTAGCCAGTGAGTAGGATCCTCTGTTTGCTCTGCTCCCTGTTCTTCATTACAGACAGGAGTAAACCTGTGCGATGATCTTAGATGCTGTTGCAAGAAACACTCGTGGCCTTCCCACTTCCACAACATGTGCCCACCTTTTGGCCAGCTCACCCATCCCTGTTTGTGTGGATGGGTGGGAATGGTGGCTGAGGGGAGGAGTGCAAGACAGTTCCTTCTGCTCGCCGTGCAGTTCATTCTGCTTTCAGGATTTGTGAAACGTGGTTTGTCAGAAACTACGCTCGAAGCTCGTGAAGTGGCAAATAGCTGAAGGGGCTGGTGGCTTCCATCTCATCAAAGAAGGCTACTCCTTCTTTTGTGTATGCTGGCACTGCCTATGGGTAAGCAGGCAAGGGGAAAGGTAACCTTGTCCCCAGGGTTCCCACTGCTCCCGTGTTTTTCAGCTTTGTCCTGAAAAAATTTCATAGGGGTCACGAAAAGTACTTCTGTCCTTCATCTCTTCTCACTTTCCTCTTCCCTCAGCTCCTTTGTAAATTGAGTGGGGTTTTTCAGGCTTTGGTTTCAGCCTCGTTTTAATTCTTCTTTTCCTCCTTTTCAGAGACAAAACTGGTCCCAGCACAATCTGAAGGGGCCTTCTTGTTTGTAGTCCAAGACAGTCACTCATCTTCTAGCAGGAGAGCAACGCAGGTAGACTCAAAAGGTGCTTCCAGTTCTGTGCACGTTACCTGCTTTGATCCACGAGAACCAAAGGCATTGCACGACAGAGGTTATTTTGTAGCTGATTTAGCAGATCTAGTTCTGTGGAAACAGTTTGGATAGATTTAAGTATTTTAAGCCTGTACCCAAAAAAAAAGGGAAATGATGGGTTTGGAATGATTTGATCACTTCAAAGAAAACCCAAACCTTTTTCCCCTCAATGTAGAACTAAGCACAGACCTTTCAGAATCCTCTGTGAAAGAGGAACCGAAGCAGTTTTGTTTGGGGGGGGTGGGGGTGGGGGGGTGCCCGTGTGCTGGCCTGTGTGGCATCTCCATTCAAGACATGTTGGGTGGCTGAATGGTTGCCTGGGAGCTCGGGGACATTGGAACCGCTGAGATGCCCCAAACTGCTCAGAATTTGTGTACTTGGACTCAGAAGCTCCCAGGGTCTCCCAGGCTTTCCGTCAGCATGCCAGGCAAGTTGCCAAGTAGCCTGAAAATTTGGGAGGCGAGGTGCCAAGCTCTTGGCTCTCTTTCAAATGGGCTGCTGAACAGCTGGGAATTTGGATACTTGGGCTTCTCAACAGCCCACCACCTTAGTTGCTGAAGAGCCAGGCAGGGAAAAAAGGCTGGAATTTGTGGCACAAACCTGTCTACTTTCCATCAGACCTTGGCTGAAACTGAAATAAATCTGGCAGATATTTTAGTATCGATGTGCTGTCCTCAACGTGATGAGGTTTTTAATGCGGTGACGTCTGCTCACCTCTCATAACATTTTATTTTGTGTGTCAAAATATTTGTGTCGTTTAAAATAATATACACCTCAATTTCATTGCTTCGGCATCAGTATTCTTGTATAGAAATGTCTTCCAAGAATGCTGTCCTGATTTCAGCTGGGATAGAGTTCCTTTTCTTCCTAGTAGCCAGTACAGTGCTGGGGTTTGAATTTAGTGTGAGAACAATGTTGATAACACACTGATGGTTTAGTTGTTGCTCAGCAGTGTTTACAGCAAGTCAAGGACTTCTCAGCTTCTCACCCCACCTCACCAGCGAGCAGGCTGGGGGGGCACAAGAAGCTGGGAGGAGACTCAGCCAGGGCAGCTGACCCAAAGGGGCCAAAGGGCTATTCCATACCATAGGACATCGTGCTCAGTTTATAAACTGGGGGAGTTGGCCGGGCTCTGCTCTTTGGGAACTGTTTGGACATCGATCAGCAGGTGATGACCAGTTGCACTGTGCATCACTTCTTTTGTATACTCCGGTTCTTTTATCATTATGACTATTACCATTTTCCCTTCCTTTTCTGCCCTGTTAAACTGTCTTGATCTCAACCCTTGAATTTTTCTTTTCCCCCCCAAATTCTGTCCCCTATCCCATGGGGGGAAGAAGTGAGCACGTGGCTGTGTGGTGTTTAGCTGCCTGTGGGGTTAAACCAGGACAGATGCTCTAGGAGGATTGGTATCTATTTTATAGTGTGTGTAACTACTGGACAGCTTTTGGATTGAGTTCTCTTCTGTCTATCTGTAGTTACCTCCTATGTGGAGCAAACGGATGCTCATGTCTTAAAATCTTGCTGATTTAGTGTATTTTTTGATCAGTAGAAGGTTTGTTATTGTATTTTTCTTGTAAGAATAATCAGAATACCTGAAGGGGCTGACTGCTGATTCAAGTGTACATTGCTGAGAACATCCCATAGAACAGGAAAGAAGGGGAGGAAACTTCTGATTTGTCCAAGACTGAAATCATGGGTTAGCTTAAACATTATGTAATTCAATGCTGCCATTTATCCCTCAAAACGAAACTACTGAAATGCCAATTTAAGTTTCAAACTTCAAAACTTTAAAAACACTTTCAATTTAAAAAGCTTTTTCCTTTTGTCTGTTTGCAGGCCTCGGAGTAGAGGAAAAACTGCAGTGGAGGATGAAGACAGTATGGATGGTTTGGAGGCAGCAGAAACAGAAAACACTGTGGAATCAGGTAATGAGAGTGCAGTGTTGATGCTGGCTGGTTATTGCTTCTCCTCAGAAATGCATTTAATTATGCAGGACTTTGGTAGATAAGAAATATTTCTTTAATTTCATAGTATGAGATGTGCATTTGGGCAGATAGAAAAAACCACCCTGTATTATTTAAACCTATATTAATTAAAGCTGCTTGAACCTATTACTTTTAAGTAGTCTAATGGGAATGCTTTCGTAGCGTAGTTATGTAGAGGTTCCTTTTCTGGTTTTCCAACTCTATAGCTTTCAAAAATAAAAGCTCTGAAGCAATAGCTGCTATTTTTAGAATACTTGCCAAAACACAGCATTACTGACCCAGCTAACTGCAGCACGTTAGATACCAGAGGGATAACTGGGACAACCAAATGTGAACTCTTCCTACTGCTGCGTAGGAAACAAGATCAATCTCTGTTCTTGCTCTTGTAAATATTTGTTATGATAGTTCCCAAATGCTCCTGTTCCCAGAGGGATCTCACTGTACTGGACCGAGTGCTGTTGTCACAGTCTGTGATTTCTGTTCTGGCAGGTTAGGAGTCTAAAGAGACAAGCAGATGAGCTAACACACAAGATAAAGGCCATGGTGAAGAACTGTCATCTCTTTGCCAGGCACGTGTCTGTAGCCATTTGCCTGTTTCTAACCAGGGACTGAATGTGTGTAGAAGGGTGGAACCTGCCAGGAAGGATTGATGCCATGGCCAATTGGCGGGAGCTTGTTGGTTTGACAGAAATAAGCCTTAAAAATGCATTGAGATGTAAGGGTTGATAAATTTAAGTAGTTGGCCCTATGTATGTGGTGAGCAAAGTGGAAGGAAGCAGAGAGACACCGACAGCAGAGCCTGGCGGTCAGGGTGGCAGTTGTGTGGAAATGCCAGCTGAGTTATGGGAGTTACAGAACTACTCTCATAGTTGCTAAGTAAAGGAGATAGGGTTGTTGAAGTCCTTAAAGATGAAGACAAGAATCTGTGCTTAGTGTAGACTTACAAGGAAAACAGGTAGAGGACCTCAAAAGAGCCATGTTGCAGCAGCATTGTGTGTAGACCATACAGGAATATAGAGTTGCAGTAGTGGAATCCATAAGGGAGGCTGAAATTGCCAGGTAGATGGAGGATGAGCTTTGATTCTGTATGCTGGTCTCTTGATTCTTACTTGCTGGCTGGTGAATGGTGGTGAAGGCTTTGTACTCAAGCCTCTAGGCTTTGGGGAGTGTCAGGAGTGTTTAGTCCCAACTTGTGTTGAATTTAAGTGTTGGTAATGATTTGTGAGGGGAGTCTGGATTAAAGCTTAACACAAGGATGCTGCATTCTTTTATTCTGTCAGTTGGTTTTCTCTCCCTGGTAGTAAGCTGCTGGTGGTAGTGAACCTGGATGGTCTTTTCCTGCTTCTTCAAGTAGGTAATTACTGAAGAAGCTGTAGCAGGTATTATCTGTAGAAGAACAGAGTAGGGGAAAGGAAGGGTAGTTCTAATTGGGTCCTGTGTTCCATTTATTACTCTTCCTATCCCATGTGCTAGAAACAGTCTTACGAAAATTAGTAAAGGGGACAGAAGTTGTGGTTGTTAAGTGGTAAGTTTTGTAAATTTTAAATATGTTTACAAAAGAAACAAACGAACCCAACAAACCAAAAAGAAATTAAAACCTTGAACACCTGCTAGTGCACTGCTGTGTAGGGAATTTACTGATAGCTGCATTTTTTGGCTGCACATACCATTATCAACAAAGTTCCTCAGCAGAGATCTGGGAACAGTTTTCACTTTGGAGCAGAGAGGGACACAGATGATACTTCTTAAGGCTCCAAGAGGTGCATATAGATAAATCTCTCCATTATCCTTCATCAGAATTACCCTGGCTGTCACAGAGGGCTGATGCTCATTTCTAAAGGTACAGGCAGCAGTGGAGCACTGTGCTGGCAATCCCAATAGACAGAGACTCTGCTGGGTCTGCTGCTGGAAGTGATGCACCATCGCTTCAGTGCTGAGCCAAAGATGGTTTTGCAAACTTTATTCTTAAGTGAAAAGAAGCTTAGTAAAAATACATGGGTCTGAAATCCTATTTTGACAGGGGGAACCAGAATAGACTTGAAAGAGCATTCTTGTCTTGAGCAGTTTGATAGAGACAGAATGGCAATTACGGTGTTATAAAAGTTGAACACCATGTGACTTGGTGGAGGTTTAATCATATTAATTGAAAAGACTGCTGCCTCTAAAATCTCTTCTAAGTGCTTATCTGTGTTAATAATAAAGTGTGGGAGAAGGAGTAATCCCAATTTGTTGCTCCATGTAAAACCGTGTTAATCAAATTCAAGTATATTTGTGTTCCAGTTTATGAATTTTTAGACAAAAAGGCTTTTTATTTTATTTTCTTGCAAAAAGTAGACTTGCCAGCAATTTGTTACATTATTTGGCAAACCAAAGCACAATACAGTAATATTTCAGAGCTTGAAATGAGATCATCTGAACGTATGGAACCTCGTGACCTGTGACTTCTGTATTCTCTGTATTTCTAGCTTCTTTTCCATTGTTTGGCTCATGTGCTGAATACAATCAGGAATTCTTTTACTGTGTGAGGTTTTTATTCCTTGGTTGTTTGGGTTTGGGAGATTGCTCTTGCTTTGTTTTATTTATGGATTCTAGCATTACTGGTGAGCTTTGCTAAAATTAGTTAATTTTCATAAAATGAGAGAATTCCCTGTTACAAATGTTGCGTTCAGTGCAAGAACCTCTACTTTTGGCCACGGGAGCAATGCAAAGGAATGAGAACTTTCCTCACAGGGTGGGGAAAGAGGCAATGCCACACATAACCCCACCTAGAATAAAGAGGTGCTTTCTACCTGTCAAATATTTTATGGGTAAAAAAGCAAGGGAGGCCGTGAGTGCTGAACATTATTTGTTCTTTCCATTTCTTGACACAAACGTTTGTTAAAAAGAACAAAATATTCTTCCTGAAGTGTCTTTTTTGTACTACTAAGGCACAGCCACTTTCCTGGCAGTCCAGGAAACAAGTTGCTACCTTAACCAAATTCTGTAATCTCAGGGGTAAGGAAGTGGCAGAGGTGGAAGCGGAGCAGAGCGGGCTGCTCGCTGCCTTGATGGCTTCAGTATGGGCCCTTGTCCCCACCAGCTGCACTGAGTTCTGAGCCCTGCCTCTTTTGTGCCAAGTGCTACGTTGGCTTTAGTGTAAATGAATGTAGAATTCTTGGGGATGGAAAGAGAGGAGGGATTTGGAATTGGAAAAAGGAAGTCCTGAAATTTGGGAAAAAGTTCTGTTTGGAGTGAGTCAGCTTCTTCCTAAAAAATGGTGCTGGCAGCTGCTACTGAATCATTAGATTTTCAGTTTCTTATCAGCCTTGGGATGGACTCTCTACCCAACAGCCCCGTGTCTCTTGTTGATTTCTTGGTTTCTCTCTTAGTGGCTTTTTTGCTTCTTAGCTTCACATTGGTCTTTCCAGTTGTCTGTTACTGCACCTTTCTCTGCTGTGGTTCCCACCAGTGACTTTACACTGGTATTTTTTCTGTCCTACCAATGTTCAGCTTATCCATCCCTCTTGTCATTTTAGCACTTACAGTGTCACAGAATGGTTGAAGTTGGCAGGGACCTCTGAGGGACATCTGGGCCAAGCCCCTTGCTCAAGCAGGGCTACCTAGAGCCAGTCCCCCAGGACTATGTCCAGATGGCTTTGGAGTATCTCCAGAGATGGAGGCTCTGCAACCTCCCTGGGCAACCTGTCCCACTGCTCAGTCAACCTCACAGTAAAAAGGTGTTTCCTGATGCTTAGAGGGAACCTTCTATGTATCAGTTTGTGTCCTTTGTCTCAGGTCCTGCCAAGACCTTCCAGCCATCAACACCTTCCACCTTTCTAGCTATCAGTAAAATACAGCTTGTTGTAGAATACTGGGTTTTCCTGTAGGTCCCTTTCTGTTGCTCCTCTTCATAAAGAGGTATTTTCTTCTGATGAATCAATCTCTGTAACTGCCAAAAAATAACCCCAAACCAAAACACAAAAGTCTGGGAAGCATGTGCCTGTGTGTGCATGCATATATGTAAATGTGAAATACTCTATTCTAAAGAAAGAAATAATACACCAAATACCTCCTGGTAAGCTTTCTGTAGGTTTGATAGTCTCTTGCTGTTAATGAAGACTTAGCTTCTGCTTCATTTCCCCATCTTCTCCTAGCTTTGGCAAGTTTCTGTACTTGGTATTTTCTTGATTCTGCATTTAAGTGGACTGAAACTGTGTGTTAATTCTTTCATTATTCTGTCTTTTTTTTTTTTTTTTTTTTGAGAACACTGGTGACATATCCAACTCATCCTACAGTCTGATTCTTCCTGTCTTTGGGTAACATAGCAATGGTGAGATCTGGATGCTGATCTGGGAGAAGTGCAATGAAATAAATTTAATTTAACTGCTGAGTCTCTTGGGAAACTCATAGCAAATCCATCAGGTATTCTGTTTACTATCTGTACCATGTCAACCAAGTCTGAAAATAAGTTAGTACTTAATAACAGACACTTCCCTCCCTGTGGTGTCTGGAGGCTGCAGAATTGACAATACATAAAAGAAGCTGTCTGATTTTATCAACCGATAGCTCCTCGCCTGCATTATTGTTGTTAATAGTGTTATTTGCAGACCCAACGACATTGCCTGGCCACTTGGTCCCTTGTTGGACTTCACATTAACTCCGTGAAGTCTTCCTCTAACCAGCCTCTTTTGTCTCAGGGCAAAGCACAGAAGAACCAGAAACACCCACTTCTCAGTGGAGGAAAGTTGTCTGTGCAGAAGCTGCCAGAGAATTTTAGACTAATTCAGTATCTCATCTGCTTTGAAGCAGCCTGAAAAGCACTTTTCTGGAGGGGAAAAAAAAATAAATTCCAATATCCTACTTATTAGAGGAAATACAGTCACCCCTTGCAACGGTATGAACCATTCTGAGCAGAGCCCTCCACTATTACAAGTAAAACACATCTAAGAGCAAGTCCTGGTTTGGGTGGATCGGTGGCAAAAGCTCTCATCAACCTGTTAACAACAAAGACATTTTAAAATCCACTTTGTGCTTTTCAGATACCTTGGCCTCATAATTATACCACCTATCACTTCTGTCATGAAGGAAAGAATTGACACCACTGGGGACATTGCCTGTAGATTAAACTTGTTCATAAATGTTTGGGGCAAATCCTTGCTCAAGTGTGTTTTAAGGCAATTAATATTCCCTGTGCTCATTATAAAAGGAGTAGTTCTTTATTTCTTAGGCAGCTGACTCCTCCCTGTCCAGCCACTGGAAAAATGAGCAGAACTGAAGCATCTTGTTGTTATTGCAAGCATCTATTATTATTTTTCAATGTATTATAGCAATTTGTTTGTAATAATGAAACCAGGCACAACAGGATGTTACTTGGTATTTGCCTTTAAATCATTGCAGGCTTACTTGATAACAGTATTTATCATCATGTACACTTAAAATGGGCCATTTAGAAAAATCTATTTTTATTTCTTCTGACTGGTTCTGTCTCTGGTGTTTTGAGAGTATGTGAAATATTTTGGTGGAATCTTACTTCCAAATAAATTCTAACTTCACTGAGTTTTGCATTCTGGAGAAATGCAACCTCTCCTTTTTTTTTTTTTCTTTTCCTTTTTTCTTATTTATTCAGTGTTACTTTTGCAGTATTGGTATCAAATTATGCTTTGTTAAACATAGCCAACAGGTTTTTGAGGGAGTTTTCAGGGACCCAGAGTATTCCACCAGGTCATTGCCCTGAAGCTCTGTCATTAGTGAGGTGATGAGGGAATTTGCACTGCCATTCACCTCTCAAGTACTTTGCACCAGTGCTGGTTTGTGCCAGTTTTAGTTCTCTGGACCTGTCTTAGTTTTGGGTGATGCTGTGTTGAGACTGACTCTTCAGTTTGGTGGAAAAAAATATTAGAGAAATTGAGACCTCAGTCCCACCTAATAAAAATCCCAGTATAAACCAGGTTGGCTTTGAAGTCCCATAAGCACCTGCTCTGGTAACCCTTTTCTAGGTCAGATAAGAAAGGGAAGACAGTAGTGGGTAAAATAAACTTATTTAGGGTAATAAAAGAAGTACCCACCTGCAAGGCACTGAAGACTGACCATGGAAAACAAAATGACTCTTAAATTCAGTAGCAGCCCATGCAAAAGAACACGCAGGGGAAAGAAAATCATCATCCTGATTTTGCATTAAAAAAACATCTCTCAAATAGCTGTTGCTGCCTGAGCAAGTGGTACTGTAGTTCTTCCAAGAAGTGCAGTAGCTTTCATAAGTCAAAGAAGGAAATAAAATTCTAAGAATTACTGGCAGAGGGATAAGGGGGTGGGGGAGAAGCATCAGTGTGGTTTTCTTTTACTGTTGCTTTATAAACCCGTGGCAGGGCTGCATGTTAAATGCCAGGTGCAGTTCTGCTTCCCCTTCTCCAAAAGGATGGGCTGTAACTGGGGAAAATCCAGGAAAGGCCAATGAGTACAGCGAGAAGTAAATGATAGCAGGGATCAGTTAAGGTAAAAGGCTTCAAGGCTTCATCCCAAAAAGGTTTGAATGGAGAGAAGTTGAAGTTGAAATGATGAGTGATATAAAGAAAACGAGCAGGGAATGATGATTGGTTTTATTTTACCACACAAAGATTTAGGGCACATCAGGTCATATTCACAGCACAAATGTAGAACACGTTTGTACTTGGCATCTACTTAACTTACAGAATTAATTGCTACTGGATGCTTTGGACATGCAAGATTTTACATGGGTTTCAAAAAAAGCTGAACAAATTAATGGGAAAATAATCAGATGAGTGCTGTTGAATACCACTCCTACCTTAGGAAGTTCCTCCTTCATGGATCACTTGGTGCTGGTTATCCATAATATGGTGTCTGGTATTTAGAATGACCAAAATTATAGTTTAAATGCTCCTACATCAAAAACTTATGTTTTGTTTTATAACCAGTACAAAATTTGCACAACCTTATTTTCTGTAGAAAATATATGTAATAAATAGGAGTTCTCTTTGAATGAGAAGTATCAAAACACACACTGGAATGTACCAAAAAGAATGACTGCAGGCTTTCCTTGCATCTCCATCTAACAACTGTTGCAGTAAGTAAATCACCACTGGGTACTTCAGATAGGAAAAACCAGATCAGTGATGATTTAAAACCAAATTACAACATGGGCAGCACTTGCAAAAAAAAAAAAAAACCCAAGAAAACACTTCTGGTTGTGTTCTAGGTTTTGTTGTTTATTGTTGTGCATAAAATTTTATGGTGTTGACTTAAGATGAAGAAAATATGCCTCTGTCTGTGAAGAAATGGTTCCTGCATGTGGTTATTGCCATCATGCTCAAACTTCAGTATGGTTTTTTCCCTTTCTCTTCCATGGTTGTGTTTCAGGAGGCAGGAAGATGCAGCTGCACACTCAGTGCAGCCCCAGTAGCAGTGGCAGCTATCAGCAGCCATCACCCTCTGCCTGTCTTTCAGTGTACCTTGGCCTGGCTTGGTGCTGTCCTAAAGGGTTGCAGGTGACCTGCATGGCACCAGTTTACCACAGCATGTCCATTTGTTCATAGAACCATAGAATCAGCAAGGTTGGAAAAGACCTTTAAGATCATTGTGTCCAACCACTAACCCTACTCTGCCAAGTCCATCACTAAGCCATGGCCCCAAGCACCATATCTGTATGGCTTTTAAACACATCCAGGGGTGGTGACTCAGCCACCTCCCTGGGCAGCCTGTTCCAGTGCCTGACAAACCTTTCAGTGCAAAAATTTTTCCTAGTATCAGTTTAAACTTCCCCTGGTGCAGCTTGAAGCCATTCTCTCCTGTTCTGTCACTGTTACTTGTGAGAAGAGATCAGCGCCTACCTCTCTACAATGTCCTTTCAGGTAGTGGTAGAGAGTGATAAGGTCTCCCCTCAGCCTCCTTTTCTTCAGACTAAATAGGCCCAGTTCCCTCAGATGTTCCTCACAGGACCTGTTCTCCAGGCCCTTCACCAGCTTAGCTGCTCTTCTCTGGACCTGCTCCAGCACCTTGATGTCTTTCTTGTATGGAGGTGCCCAAAACTGAACGCAGTACTCAAGGTGTTGCCTCACCAGTGCTGAGTACAGAGGGACAGCCACCTCCCTGGTCCTGCTGGCCACACTATTTCTAATACAGGCCAGGATGCCGTTGGCCTTCTTGGCCACCTGGGCACACTGCTGGCTCATGTTCAGCCAGGTGTTGATCAGCACCCCCAGGTCTCTTTCTGCCAGGCAGCTTTCCAGCCATTCTCTCCCAAGCCTGTAGCGTTGCAGGGGGTTGTTGTG